>JAOTAX010050461.1:0-10398 GCA_025629825.1 Erythroxylum guanchezii | reverse complement strand
AAATATTATTATTAATTATTTAATAAATATTATTATATTCTATTTAATATATTAATATTATGATTTGTTCAGAGTTGATATTAAAAAGAATTATTGAGGGTATATTAGGTAGTATGTATTTATTAGTTTACGTTCCATCCTAAACCCTCCGAATCGGAGGTTTTTTATTTTCACTGTTTAGGATGGAATGGAATATAACATAAAACCCTCCGCTTCCATTCCATTTCATTCCATTATATTATAAAACCCTCAAACAAATGATGAAAGTGTGTTACGTTCCATCCCCTTACATTCCTAACCCTTCAACCAAACAGAGCCTAATGGCAGGAGAGTTGGTTCGTATAAGGTACTGGAAGAAGTTTTCGAAAGAGGGAAACAAAGAAAGGTAAAATAGTAAGTTCGGGGTAGAAAGAAGAGCAAAGTCAAAGGTTTATAAGGCATGAGAGAGAATTAAAACAAGGTCATACAATTGCACAATTCAAGTACAATTGTACTTAAATGACGAATAGTTTATCTCTTAATATTTGAGATTAATAAAAGATATAATTTTTGTCATGCATAAGTTAAGGGAGATTCATATGCTCATATTATACATTGATATAGATAAATTATGATATTGAGTTTAATATCACAAAATATTTTGTCATCATAAAAAAAAGTAGAGATTATTAAACGAAAGGAGGTTTTAATCTATATTTTGATGATTACAAAGTATAATGACTATTGATAATTTATTTTTTATTGTCTTAAGAAATTAATATAAAATAACTAAAAAAAAAGCCTATGGAGACCATAGAGAAAAGTTCAAAAACTTCAAATCAATTTAAGTTAAGGGTATGACCAAGAATAAGGAAGATTAAGGCATAGCAGGTTTACAAATTCATTCATAAATTTTGATGTATCTCTTACTTGGCTACTTTAGCTATTTGCTCTTCATATATAAACATATCATATGTTGAATTTAATGCATATATCTTTTTAATTTTCAAGAGGAATTAAGGCTTTGATTTTTTTTAAAAAATCCTCTTGATATCTTAAATATTCTTTGATGAACTTTTAAAATGATTTTGGAAGAATTTTTTGTCAAAAGAATAAATTTTAATATTTGAAAAAACTTAAAAAAATCTTTAAAAAAATATTTTTAAGTACATTGGCGACCAATTTAGTTTAATGGTTGACCAACATATTTTTGTGGACATATTGATTGACCAGTGTCATATAAAAGTTAACAAATATTTCATTTATATGAGTTTGTATCAATATTGGTTGACCAATATTATTGTTATTGGCCATTATAATGGTTAATTTTATGGCCATAAATACTTGGGTATTCACAAGTTGGACGTTTAAGTGACATTTGGGAGTTACAATAACATTTTGTGAGGGTTTTTAAGTATTTACAAATATTTATTCATTGATTGTGAAGTGACCGTTAGCTCTTCATAATTGAAATGACCAAACAAGGATCATTTAAGTTGTAAAATTCATTTATGGGCCATTTTCTTATCTTTAATTAATTCAAAAAGGTGTGTGATTGCTCTTTACTCATTAAAAAATGACTCTGAAGAGTTTCACTTTTACCCTAGGAAACAAAGATTATTGTAACAAAATTCATCTGCACCTAGTTAAAAGAAGTTTTTAGTAGAATCCCGAGAGATATTTGGAGATTGAACGTAAATAAGATTTGTTTGTTGAACCATTATCTGCTTGCAATCTCTCTTCACTTTTCTATTTACATTATTTGTATATTTTGTGATTACTATTGATGTTATCTTCATTCGATACCATCATTTTATTTATATTTATTCAAGTTGGGTCTTTGTTTTAGCAAAAAATTATCAAATTCATCAAAGATAAATTTACTCCCTTCTTGAATGGCATTTAAGACTTTCATACGGTTTAATGTTTTAAAAAAATCTTCATGTTTTCTTAGGTGGACATACATGTGATATATTTCAAATTATAATAAACCATAAAAGACTTTTTCAGAGAAAAAGCATACTAAAAAAAGGTCTTATCTTTTACCTAACAATTACTTTCATGGAATCCAACAATAACTCATTGATTTAACTGTGGAACAAAATGATTAAAATTGCAATTGATGATGTGAAGCTATTTACAATAAGGGTTTTATATGTATTTTTATAGAATTTTTTTTACTTCATATAAATTTTTTATTATTATAACAATTTTATTTATTTGCTTTAATTTTATATAGTTCAATTATTGTTTTATATTACATGTAGATTTGAGTTTAAAAAGACTATTTTCTAACTATATGACTTAATTTATAATTAAATATGACCGAATTCAACCATATATAAGTCTAAATAAAAAGGTTTTGCATGGCATCTTTCCTTTAAATAAGCGAAAAGGATTCCGGGTTATTGTTAATTATGGGTGAAGACTCAGGGGGCGTTTGGTTTGAGGGTTTGGGAACGAAGGAATGAAATAATTATTAAAAGAACAGTATTTGCTTTGGGGTTTTCAATTCCGAAGAATGGATTTATCCCATTAAATTTAGAAATCTACTAAACCCACCAAGGGGGGTGGGTATCGAGTTTTCATTCCAATCTAAGTTTTTATCATGTTTATTTTTTATTCTTTTATCCCCAGCCTTTGCTCTACCATCCTCGTTACTTCCTTATCGCCTGTCAATTCCTTATGATCTCTCATTCTGCCTTATCGCGTCTTATCAATGAAGGAATTTTTTGTTCTGCGCCTCTAAGTATATTTTCTGAAATCCCTCATTTTAAGTTTATTTTAATGTTGTTTTATGCTTTATATTCCATTTTAAATATGATATGGAAATATAGTTGCAATTGTATTGTGGCATTATGCAGCTCTGTTAACAAATGATCATATAGCTCATCTAATGCTCGAAAATTGCGATAAAATTCCTTGACTAGACTAATTAATTTTTTTTTACAAACATATGGAGATAGCCCTAATAAACATATGAAGGGCAAATTATTTTCATTTTTATTGAGGGTAAAAATGGTATTGTATTATCTTTCATTCCCATTAATGCAACAAATCAAACAACGTTATTGGTATTAATACAAAAACCCAAGTTACAAACCTAACATCATTTTTTATTTTTCATACCCATCCCGATCTCCTTCTACTATTTTACCCATATCCATAGCCAACTCCATGCTCAAACCAAACGCCTAGTCAGCTTCTCCTTATAATATATATGAATATATTATTGATTGCTATTGTTTTGATAAGAATTATATATAATCCTATTAGTTCCCACTCCTATAGTCATTTCTCTTGTTTCTGTAACAAAGCAATCGCATTGGCATCTACTAGACTTTATGTAATTTTTGTTCTCTATATTTCTTAGTTTTAGAGTAAAAAAATACATTAAAAATATCACTTATAATAAATAAACAAAACAATTCATACATAAATTGATTAAATAATATTTAGTAATAAAAAATATCATAAAATGTAGAAATTTTTGAGCCTAACAATATCTATATGATTGAACTTGTTATTGCTGAATTGTATCTTACAATCAATCACTTAGTTGTACATTTGTGCATAATTAATTGAAGGCATTCTTTATTTTATACATATTTATTTAATTAATTGAGTTACAAGATAAAGTTCATAGGATAAATATATTTTGTAAATTTTCATTATAATGACATCAAAAATATAATATTTATATTATGTTTAAGTATTATCTTTATATTATTTCTCGTTGTTGTTTTATTAAGATTAAATATTAGTAGTTAATCTCATAGATTAATTATAGAGATATTTAAACAAATGTGTAGATGTTTATTAGAAAATCAAGTTCAATTAATTAACTTTAAAATTTTCAAATTAGGGATGATAAGGGGCCTAAATTCCTTCTCGAAGTCAATAGGCCAAGCCTGATCAACTTAAATTTCATGTTAAGCTCGAGTTTAGGCTTGGATAGAACAACCTACAATCCTCACTATAAAATGATGTTGTTTTAGTCTTAATTTTAATAAACAAGTTACCCAAAATGATGTTGTTTTAAGCTATGTATTCGTGCTTGATTGAACTTTAGATCATGTTCAAACCGCACCCTTGGGGTTTTAAATCCAACAAGGTGATGGGCCCAACTCGACTTGACCTTTTGTCATCTCAATTTTAAATGGAACTTTACTTATGTGTCTATATGAATGCTCTTTGTGATAATTAAATAAGTGATTATTTATCTTCAAATCTAAAAAATATCTCATATACGAATTGACATATTTTGCTCAATTATTAATTATTGAATATAAGATGAAGTATATAGATGTAATTGGGTGATCGATATAGAATGACCACTATAAAGTAATTAAGAAGAATATTTGATCGATTTAAAAAATTCTTGATCTAAGTGATATAATACTCTAAAAATAGATTTTAAATGTTATTAAAAGAATCAAATAATAATATTCAATAACTAATATAATTTGACTAAAATAGAATAAATGTTAATTTCATACATTATGTATAACTGAAATAGAATATTGCTTGCAGAAAAACTTGTGCAATTATAATAACTTTTAAATATTTATTTCAAAAACCAATTTTACTAGATAATTGTTAGGAAAAAATTAAACTTTATAATAAGGTGTAATAAATAATTCATAATTTATTATGTCTACGAATTAATTTACAAAAAATTAGAAAAATATTAGTTTGTTCAATTACATAGCAAGTACTAACAATTTTATACTGGAAGTATTCTCATAAACATTTTTATACCAGAAGATTACAACTCAAGCATAAATATCTTTATTTTTAATATTTAAGTTTAGATTTTATGACAATTTTCTAAAATGAAATTAAAAGGAGAAGTAGAATCTAATAACACACATTATTATTATCACTTCACTCTACATACGATGTTAAAGCTATATATCTAATTAAAGATAATTAAATAACTATCTAAACTCTTAATATTCTTGTAACATACCTATACATTATTAGCTCAAGGTTTATTATTAATGATTTTGATGATAACTATATAATATTTTAAAATTTAAATTAGAATTATTTCCTTTTATTAGTAACGAAACAATTCTTAAAAGAAAATAAAATCATAGGACAAAAATGTTTTCTTTCTTACAGGAATTTTAATGAACTTACCTTAGTCGAAATGATTCCACAATGTCTGAAAGGATCTTACCATTTTAAACAATTAGCTCCAAGTTTTGTTTACAAAGTTTTCTTTTAACGTTGGCATATTGGAAGATTCTAGCAGAGATGATATCAAAGATTCGTTAGATACAAAGTCAACTCATAATCAAAATGAAGTAACAAATAGTTGAAGAAAATGTCTACTTAAGGAAGAGCTACTGCATTTGCAAACTACACACAAATTTGTTGAAATACTTTAACAGCATCAATATTCTTGAAAGTCATATCAAACTCCTTGTGCCTTAGAAAGTGAAATCACTTTATTGAGAGAGATTGTTAAACCCTTTATATATTTTTTGTTGAGAGCTTGTAAAGGCTTGTTAAACACTACGAGTGTGGAAGGTTGAGGAACTTGAAATATATGTGCTTGTGGGCTTGGAGAGACTTGGTAAAATTTACTGCTTGAAGTTTATAGTGAAATACTCAAGTTGAATATTTGGGGGCTACACGTAAGCTTCGTTATAAGCCAAACCAGTATAAATCAACTATGTTACTCTCTCTCTCTTAACTTTTAAATTTTTGCATTATAGTATTTGTGTTTTCAACTTACAAGAGGCTCCTTCATTTTTAATAGGCTTTTTCTACTTTAATATCGTAAGAGGTTCCTTTCGTTTTTAAACAATTAATAGGCTCCTTTCATTTTGAGAGTTAACAGGCTCCTTTCGATTAACAAATTTCTTTCTTTTAAACGTTAACAAGATCCTTTCAATTAACAGGATCCTTTTGATTAACATGCTCCTTTCGTTTTGTAAACAATTGACGTAACATTAACAGGATCCTTTCGAAAGTTGATAGGACCTTTTTATAGACATTTTGTTTAGTAGGGACTTATCAAATTAAAAATACTTTGAAATTTTTTTTATCACACACAATTCACCCCCCTCTTGCATATGTTTACTTTATCATTTGGTATTAGAGCAAGGTTTCACATTTATTGTGTTTTACAGCACGTGATAGATCATGGCAAACAATTTGAGAAGTCTTGAAGGACAATCCATGTCAAAACCTCCTTATTTCAATGGAAACAACTATTTCTATTGGAAAGAGAGAATGAATATTTATCTTTAATCTGTAGTTATCAAAATTTTGCAAGCTACCAAAGTTGGAGCCACATCTCCTACTACTGATGATGTAGAAGTGTGGACTGATACTGATGGAAAAAATGCACAGCTGAACGCCAAAGCAAGACATTATCTGATCTATGCACTATCTCTAGAAGATTATGAAAAGATATCCTACTGTTCTACAACAAATTAAATGTGGGACAAACTTTAAGTTACTTTTGAAGGAACAAATGAGGTAAAGAAACATAGAATAACCCTTTTAGTGCATCAATATGAAACTATTTGCATGAAACAGGGAGAAATTATAGACAAATTCATCGGATGTTTCAACAACGTCATCACAGCCTTAAAGAACTTGAGAAAAGTATATCCCAATGATAAGCTTGTAACAAAAGTTCTAAGGTCACTGCCAAAGGAATAGAGACCTAAGATGATAGCTCTAGAAACTGCAAAGGATCTCAACACTATTTCACTAGACTGGATAAGGGGAAACTTGATGATTCATAAAGACAAGATTAAGCGAGATGAAGGATCTTCATATAGAAGAGGAATGGCACTAAAAGCAGCTGATGATTCAAATCCATCAAACGGTAATGAAACTGACAATAAGTTGTAAATAGATGGAGATGAAAATTTTAATTTCATGGCTAGAAAATATGTCCGCTTCTACAAAAAGAAGCTAATGAAGAAAAGAGAAGGAAACAAGAAAATTAAAAAAACAATTACCATCTAAAGGCAGTAGCAGCAATAGCAATTCACAAAATAATCAAATCATATGCTATCACTGCAAGAAGCTTGGACACATAAGACCAGAATGTCCTCTTCTTCAAAAAGATAAAACAGAAAATAAAAAACCCAGAAAGCAAGCTATGATTGTAGCCTAGTCAGATAAGGATTTTGAAAACTTTGAAGAAAAAGAGCTTGAAGAAATCAGCAATGTTTTCTTTATGGCTGAATTAGGAGACAATAAGGTATATTATTCTAACTCTCATATTGAAATTGATGAATTAAGAGATGCATATCATGAACTGTATGATCATTATAAAAAATTAATAGTTCAGTATTTCAAAAAGGTTGAGAAGTCCAAAGATAATGATGCTTCCTTGGCGAATAAGATTAAATCACTAGAATCTGAGAATAAGAATTGTTGTCTAGAAATATGTCCCTTGAAAATGACAACAAACAAAGTCTCTTAAAAGAAATTCTTGGAACAAAAGGTAAGTCAATTAGAGAATGCATTGCTTAAAAATGATTATGTTAAGGTAAAACAATTAGAAGAAAAGTTGCTTCTTTAGAAAAAGATCTTACCAATTTTGTTGATGGAAGGAACAATCTTTATGCATTACTTGGGAATGGTAAAGACTTTTTTTGATAGGTTGGAATATGATATAATGAAAATAATAATATTAGGCTATATAAGAATTTCTTTGTTAAATCCAGCGGTAGCTATAGTCAAAACAATAAGAACCTGATAAATATAAAAAAAATTATAGTTATTCTCATTCATTTGCTTTGTGCAATTATTGTGGTAGACATGGCCATATTAGTCATTCCTATAACTTTCAAAAAATGAAGAAATTATCTTAGATGTATGTTTGGAGATCGAAAGGTCAAATTACTAACCTAAAAGGACCCAGAAAAATTTGGGTACCTAAAATGAGATAATATATTCTGCAGATATACTTAAGAACAGAGACAAGATAAAATCAATGGATAGTTGATAGTGGTTGTTCGAGACACGTGATAGGTGAAATATCACATTATAACTATGTTGAAAGGAAAGATGGAGGTAAAGTTGTCTTTGCCGACAAAAACAAGGCAAAAATCAATGGAATTGGTAAAAAAAAAGGTCACTTTAATTCTGCTTCTATTGATAATGTTCTTTATGTTGTTAATTTGAAACATAACTTATTAAGCGTAAGTCAATTATTTGATAAGGGTTATAGAGTCACTCTCTATGCATCCCACTATGAAATTATTGATAATTTTAATAACAACATTATATTTGTTGGTCCTAAAAATCAAAATATATATTCTGCTCAATTGGAAGACATGTGTTCACAAAATGTTAAATACTTTGTTTCACTAGAAAAGGATTCATTTATCTAGCATAGAAGATTTGGACATGTTAGCATAAGCATTCTGTCAAAATTATCTAAAAATGAGTTAGTAAAAGGACTACCATGTTAAGTCAAAATGACTTAACGACTAATAATTTTGATGAAAAATAAATAATAATATTATTATAAATTATTGAACCATTTTGATCAGGAGACAAAACTAAAACGGAAGCAAAAATAAGATGGAAGAAACTAAAACAGAAGAAACTAAGATGGAAGCAGAAGCAAAAGTAAGACGAAAGAAACTAAGATAGAAGCAGAAGCAAAAGTGAGACGGAAGAAACTAAGACGGAAGCGGAAGCAAAAGTGAGACGAAAGAAACTAAGACGGAAGAAAAACTAAGACGATGATCCGATACCACATCGGACGGTTAATCAGTTTGAGTTAGTTACAGAACTCAACTGAATAACTGTTTCTACAAGAATCAAGAAACAAGAAGAAAGAAGCAGTTATCATGAAGTAGTTAAAGATGAAGGCTATAAATACAATTCGGAGTCAAAGACTGAAAAAGTTAGTGAATTCAATTAGTGATTTGAGATAGTGATCTTAAGTTTTTGTTGTGCGAAACACTAGAGCTATCATTACTATAACAAAGCTCGCAATATCTTTCTGTAAGAGAGAAGAAAAGCTGAGAGCCTGAAGAGGCTACGTGAGAAAAATAATATTTGGTGTAAGAGACTTGAAGAGGCTCTATGAAAAAGAATACTTGTACATTTGAGAAGAATAGTGAAATCTCAGAAAGGATTCTGAGGATTGGACGTAGCTCACGGTTTGGGGTGAACCAGGATAAAATTGCTGTGTTTTCTCTCTAACTCTCGACTTTTAATTTCTACTGTTTTATACAAGTATTCAGAAGTTAATTGCAATATATGTGATTTTTACTTAATAGCTTTGAATAAGCAAGTTTTCAAAGAAATATAAAAAGAGGATTGGATTTACGAAAAAGAATACACAATTCAACCCCCCTTTTTGTGCATTTTGTATATTGAACATAAAGTCTATACTAATGTGTGATTTACTTCAATTGGTATCAGAGCTTGGTGTCTAAGAACCACCGTTACAAAGTGAGGATAAAGATCCATAGCAGAATCACACGTTTATATAGCTGAAGGCACCTCCGTCACTAGACCTCCTGTGTTCAATGGTGAAGATTACCATTATTGGAAAGGCAGGATGTGGCTCTTCATTGAGTCTACACATATTGATCTTTGGGAGATTATCGAGAATGGACCGTATACATCGATGGATGATGAAGGGAATGCCATTCTACGTACCAGATGGTCAGTTGATCAAAAAGCAAGATTCTAGCTAAATTCAAAGGCCAAGTTCTTTCTAAGTTGTGCCCTAAGTAGAAGTGAATACGATAAAGTTCATGGATGCGACACTGTGAAGGAGATGTGGGATACACTATCCATTGCACACGAAGGCACCAACTAGGTGAAAGAGTCCAAGATAAGCATTCTTGTATACCAGTATAAGCTATTCAAAATGAAGGAAGATGAGTCTATCGATCAGATGTCTGGACGATTTCAAACTATCGTCAATGGACTTAAAGCTCTTGAGAGAATCTATGATAATTAAGATCATGTTCGAAAGATTCTTAGAAGCCTACTGAAAAGTTGGAGACTGGAGGTCACCACGGTACAAGAAGCTAAGGACTTAATCGTATTAAAGCTTGATGAATTGCTTGGTTCCTTGAAGATACATGAAGTGGAGCTCGATGCAGAAGATAAACCCAGACGGGATAAATCTATAGCATTGAAGGCTGGACGAAAGAATCAAAAGTTGTCAAGAAGACGTTCATCATCAAAAGCGTTAAAGATTGAAGATGTCAAGAATGACGACACTAGTGAATCTGAACAAGATTCAAGCAAAGAAGATGATGAATTATCTTTTGCCTCAAGAAAGATTAGACGTATGTGGAAGAAGAAAGCAAGAAGAGTTTTCTTTCAACAAGAATAGCAAAGATGAAGGAAAGAATGAGAAAACATCTGTCATTTGCTACGAATGCAATAAACCTGGACACTACAAGTCTGAAT
>JAOTAX010050423.1:0-10400 GCA_025629825.1 Erythroxylum guanchezii | reverse complement strand
GATAAGGTTGAGTGGAAAATTAGAAATACTTAAGGAAGTTATCGATTTGATATGATTATTGTGATTGTGAATTGTTGTTATATACATATATATAAGCGAGATGTGTTATGAGAAAGGAAGATAGAAATGGTATGAGACTTTAAGCTTCATGATTTCTTTGGATTACGCTCACGTTTATACGACGATCAATAATACGCATACGTGTTATGGTTCAAGGGTTGGACTTCAGAAACAGGGTCCAACGTGTTTGGCATCAGAGCAAGAAAAGATTACAAGGAACCACGCTCAAGTATGATGGTATTTTGTTAAGAGTTGGATTCCGGAAACGGGATCCAACACATAATGTTTGTACCTCATCCTAAAGGTAGTTTTCGAAACTTCCTCACTACGGACTTTCAACTGATGATAACTTGATCTTATATCAATCTTTGAACACACCTTGGATCCCTATAGCTGATCAAATAAATCATCAATCCTTAGGAGTGGATATTGGTTGTGAACTATCACTCTGTTCAGTTGTATGTAGTCGAGACATAACCTTAAACACCCATGCTTATTTTTCAAGAACAGAACTGGAGCCCCCATAAAGAAGCACTAGGTCTGACAAAACCCTTATCTAACAACTCCTCCATTTGCACTTTTAATTTCTTTAACTCTGCTATAATCATTTTGTACGGAGTAATTGAAATTGGTTGAGTTTTTGGTGGTATATCTATCATAAACTCTATTACCCTATCTAGGGGTAATCATGGAAGATCCTCCGGAAACACGTCGAGGACCTCTCTGACCACCAAAATATCTCCTAGTTGAACCACCTTATTATTCTGTTCAATTATATAAGCCAAATATCCCTAGCATCCTTTACGGAGTATTATATTGGCTACCATGATAGTCACGATACTAGTGGAAAGAACTTTCTGTAACCCACGAAATATCACCTCTGGTTTCCCTAAGCAACTTAGCCTAACCTCCTTTATAAAACAATCTACCATCGCTTGATATGTGGATAACTAATCCATTCCAAGAATAACATCAAAATCTAGGATATCCAATATGATAAGGCTTGTTGGGAATTCCTTACCCTCAATCAATATTTTACTATCTACGAATACTCTTTCAGCAAAAAGTAAGTTCCCAACTAGAATGGAAACCACTACCCCACTGTCTAATAACTAAGACTCAATTTTGTAGAAAAATCCATAGAGATAAAAGAATGTGTAGCATCAGGATCTACTAAAGCATATGCATCATGATCAAAAGCAGTAATCATGTGGGTGACTAACTCTGGTGTGGCATCGGCCTCCTACTGAGTGACTGTGAAAACTCAGGCTTATGTATGAGGCCTACTTGCCTATCCTATAGGGGCTACTCCTCAACCCCCGAAACCTCTGTCAAATCTAGTAAAAATCAACCCTCTAGTTTGAGAATCGCGATCGCCCTGCCTTTGACCCCCTCTATCTTGGGAGGTGCTAAAGATCCAACCACCGATCTCTCTGCAGTGATAAACTGCGGACAATCTCGGATGAAATGTCCCTTCTGACCACAATGGAAGCAACCCGTCATATTCATTCAATACTAACCTAAATGTCTTTTTCCACAAGTAGCACATTTTAACACTGGGATCCTAATATCACAGGAGTCTCTATGCCTAATGAGTGACCTAAAGGATCCCTGGCTAGATGATCCACCTCTAGTAAACCTCCTGCCACCACTCTATCTTGACTTATTTTTCTTAGCAGAACCCTGAGATGAACTAGTTGGTGCGTTATGCCTCTATTCTGATCTTGAACTCTAAGTGATTGTTATTGCATTTCTCTCCACTTTTATTACAGCCTTAACTAATTCCCTGTAGTGTGTCTGTGAAGCCAACGATAGGTGAATCTGTACTCTGGGACTCAATCTTGTAGCAAACCTCTTACATTTCTGCTCTTCACTATTATCAAGAGACGGAAAACTTCTGACAAGTTCTAAAAATCTCTTCTCATAATCCGTCACTAATGTCAAACCTTGCTCTAAACAGAAGAACTCTTCTACCCTTGCATCCCTATAACTCTGTAGGTAGAATCAGTCTGTGAACTCTCTATGAAATTCTTCCCAAGATACCGCATCTGGATGTCATCTCTCAATGGCTTCCTGCCAATCTTTAGCCTTATCCTCGAGGAGGAAGGTAGAGAACACAACTCTCTGCTGATATGTGCATATGACAACTCTGTATATCTTCGTGACCCGATCTAATCATAAGAGTGCACCATCTGGATCTCCACTCTCGTCAAAAGTCTTGGCACCCAATTTATAGGTGCGCTCAATTAAGAATCTAGAAGCTTCCATACTTTCATATGGCTACTACATCGCTGTGGTGAGAATATTAGCCATCTGTTCTGCATTAAAGCTTACCTCGGATAGTTCCACCAACCCTGAGGATCGGGACTATGGCTAGTTCATGGTGGCACTTGTTGACTCAAGAATATGATCATCCTCCCATACCGGAGGTGACTAATGTCCAGGAGCTGTTAGAATGGCTCTCCCGGGACGTCCATGGCCTCGCCTGTGCATCATGCTGTGTATTGAACAAAAATGCAAATGTATAAAGCTTTCAGTTTATGAAATCATATATATGCATGTAAATCACAACATTTTAGTGGTCACCCCACTTTTAAAACAGCATAAAAACCTTAAACTAAAAAGGAGGCAACCCATTTTAAAAACAAATCGGGCTCTAATACCAATAATGATGGGCCCCTATCTTGATGACTAGGTGACCAGCAAGACACCCCACGAAAACCCTCCATTTGATATCTGATCATATTGGAAAGTTCCCATAGAGCTAAGCCTTGTCCCTTTTGATTCAAAATACTTTGACTCAATATTGGAACTATAAGTTGTGGAGATTTTCAAAGGAATTGGTAGAAATTTCAAACCTTTATTTAAAAATTTTAGCAACATAACAACTACATTTTGATAAAACCAAAATTTTCAAAATCCCTGTAAAGTATATTCAAAACACTCATATACACAAATGAAAGTCTCCACTACAACTTCTAAACTTCAAGTCCACTCAGAAGCAATTTCAAAAGGTTTAACCATGTTCATGCATTAACTTAAAAAGCATTCATGTACAACCATATTTCCACAAAACTATGTGCATAACAGGTTCATGAAGATGAAATACAAGTGAAAGACATAAAAAATGCCTACACAACAGCATATAATGAGGACAATTACTTAAGTGGTAGAGTTCTGGCTACTGAAGTCCCCGAGCATGCACCTAGGAGGTTATAATTTAAAAACAGAAAATAAAGGGTGAGCTAAACGAGCTCAGTAAGTATTATTAGTTTCCATTAAAAACATTTATACAAATATTAACGTCCATAAAAAATTCTTTTCTTTTCAAGCAATAACCAATGCTCTTACAAAACATATTCTTTTCTTTTCATAAGTTCAATGCACATGTAAAACAAAACATACATATTTTTTTGAGATCAAGTTCCTTTTTTCTTGTAAACTAAATAGTGATGGCAATCAATAATTTCATGAACTTTCTTTTTAAAACATATCCCATCACTAATTTTCTTTACCATATGGTACCCTTAGATGAAAGGCCATAGAGCTAGTTCTGCATCGCTCACCCATGCCTGGTTATCCTCTAGCAACGAAGCTGGTTCTACATCGCTTACCCTCACCAAGTTAACCATTATATACCGATTGTTATAAAGCTGGTTCTACATCACTTACCATAATGATGCTAGCACTACATATAAATAAGTAGTTACAAAGTTGGTTCTGCATCGCTTAACCATAATAGTGCTAGCAAAATATATACTCCATACTGTAGAGAGCAACTCACAAGACATACTGATAGACACCACCCATGTTAGTGACAAATGCCCCCCAAACATAGCCATGCATGTTAGGACATACTCTAATTGATATAATCGTATGTCTAAAGACCTAACGGTTTACCATAAGATAAACCATAATTAATACATGAGCGCGCCTAAATTCAATACCAATTCAATTCATGTTCAAAGTCCATTTCCATGCCAATTTAAAGCATATGCAAATTTCAATTCAATTCCAACTCAAAGCATGTGTACATCTCATTGTCTTCTAAGTGCATCCAAGTCTCAATACAATGTTAAATCAAAGCATATGTAAACCTTATGAAGATTGACTTTTAAATTCACCAATGAAATTATTTATAAACTTATTTTCATAATAAGGTAAAAATTATCTTAACAAAATCAATTTAAAGATACACTCGTAGTTTGTTGTTTATCGTTAACCACCCTCACGTGTTCGGTGCTTTTCCCTTACTAATCTTGAGTCTACGGTTATTGTCTTACTTAGCTATGAGGGAGACCCCTAATGGGTTCCTAAAACCTACCAAGTACATCCATAACTTACCACCTTGTTTTACAAATTTTATGACAAAGAACTTAGCCAAAATCTTAGCATTTAATATAATAAAATTTTGTTTTCTTTTCATTCAACCATTGAACAATGTCCATAATTTATACATGTTATCTTCTTTTCATTTAAACAACGTACATAGTGTATACATGTTGTCTTCCTTGAATTGAACCATTGAACTATGTACAACATACATGCTGCCATTGAATAGCCATTAGGCCACATATATAGTATCTACATGCTGCCAATTAATAACCATCGAACAACATTCCTAAGATATGGATACATATGTTATTCTCTTTACATGTAACCAGGTTGTTTTCTCTCCGTTTACCATGTTGTTTTTCTCTTTATTTAATTGTGCAATCAGCTCAAACATTCACATAATTAGCAAGGGAATTCATGTAACCAACTTAAGCATTCATGCGACCAATTAAAGAGGAAGGAAAAGAGTGGTTTAGCATACCAAAATCAGGTGGTAGCATATTGTCGATCTTTTCCTTGCACGTAGTTGGCGTTGATGAAGATGCTATCCACGGTTGGAAACTTAAGCACCATACAGAAATTATTTCCTAAAGACAAAAACTTAGAAGATCTATGTGTGAAGGAAGTAGCTGCAGTTGTCCATCATCAATTCTAGTCTAAAGGAGTAGTAAAATGTCGATGGAATGAAGGTGGAATAGCTCCTTCATCATCCTTGTATAAGTTGCAACTTGTAGAAAGTTGTCCATCACGTTACATGATTTATTTCCACTAGCTGCCCATTATGTTAGCTCTTACCAAAATGAGACACGTCCACACCATGTATTGGTCTCACATGTAAGGAATTTTAAGTCCCTCACATCTGCTCCTTCATGAACGTGGCAACATAAGGTTTTCATGCATTCCTGTTCCAAAATAATGAGAACCTCTACATGTATATGACAGCTGTCACTTAAGGCTCATTTATATGTACATGTATTATTTCTGTCTAAAATAATTTAGTGGCTTAAGAAAAAATTGTCGAATTTTGGTATGAGCTTTAGGTATACTTATTAACATATTGCACCTAACATATCAGCATCTAAGTTAGATTGATTTACTTTAAGAGTCCTTAACTATGGCTGATTCTCTCCCGGTTTACTTGCATTTTGTCCTTATGTTTCAGTCCAAAAATGCTTCCATTTTACTCCACAATAATTTAAAACAAGGTCATCCTTGATCTATCATAAATCCATTTGATCAAATTTATTTTTGTTCCATTTTCATACCGATCAACTCCAATATTTTTAGACTATCATTTGACTTTAATAGTTGTCTCAAGTATTGTCAAGTCATTCAGGATCAGGTCCCCAATTCACCTTTTAGAGAAAATAAAATTTACATTCACCCAGAAACATCACTTACACAAAATGAAATTTTAAAAGAAAAATTTGGGGTTTTATAAATTCACTTTAACACAATAGGCAAACCAGACGCAAGATGGAAGAAGTTGGAAGAAAAAACACATAAAATCATAAAACCTAAGAGAAGATGCAATATGGAAACAATTGGAGCCTTTTTACAAAGCTTTAGTGGGCATTTCAAGCGGCAATTACATTATCATTTGAAAGTCCCAAAATACAAAAATTACATGAATCATGAGTTGCTCAAAATGCAACTAAAGCCTTGCTTAACAAGATTTCTTCAAATACAAAACATTTCAAAAATGGAGTGATGCCTTGGATATTTCCTACTCGATCTCTTGCTCCTCACCTACTTATGGGGAGGAAAATGGGGGTGAGCTTACAGCTCGTGGGTAATAATTTTATAACCAGTAACAAGCAAAAACCATTGAAATAGTCATTTCCGTCTTAAACATTCACATAATGCAAAACATGTATGCATCGTTCTTATCATAATCATAAGTATATAAACATATCAAAATGGTTCGGGTGGATCCAAAAACAAAAGGTACTACGCATTTTCATATGATGGTCTTGCGTAGCCGTGAACATATTGGAGTCCATAAAGGAGCTTCATGCTACTAACGGGCAGGCGGGAGAAGCTTTTTTGTCAAAGTGCACTTGACTTAACTTAGGGGACTACCACAAACCCACATAACATGTATTTCATGACTTGCAAATCTTATTGCCCAACAAGGCACATTTCAGAAGCTTGTTTTCTTGAGCTTGACACCTTTTCAAAATCATTTTCATAAATCAAACAAAATTTACATTCACAAATATGCAACACATTTTTGAAGCATTCTAAGAAAAAAAAATGCGCATTTTTGAAGTAGTTGAAACTCATTTATTTCCATTTCTTGAAAGAAACTTTAATGGCTTATTACTCAATTATAAAAGTGAAACCTGTTGGATTGCATATGGCCCGAGTATTCACAATACGCAGCGGAAAGGACCACAAAACAACAAGAAGTATAACCGAAAACAGCAGCATGTACGAAATTACCTCTTGATGCGGATTGGTATTTATTTCTTTTCAGATTCGTTGACACTGCAATGCACGAATTTCCTCTACCGGTATCCACACAAGGATGAAACGATTCGGGCAGTGGCTATCATGTGCTAGCATGTCCAGAAACTTTTTTCGAATGCCGCACAATTTTCTCTCGGAAGATGGCTAGGGTTTTCGTCTCACTTCACCCTTTTTTAATGAGACCTAAGTTTCTCTATTTATAGAGAAAACCTAATCCCATTGAACCCCAATAAGTTTTGGCCCATATTATATCTCATATAAAAAAGCCCAACAACTTAATTCAATCTAGCCCCATAAATATATCCATATATATTTATTCAATGCCTAATAAATTAGGCCTAAGAGAATAAGCCCAGATCACATCACTTTTTGTGTGTAACCCTGTAGGCTCATTTGATGTTGGTAATGGGTTTGATCACACTTCAAGGCCCATAAGTCATAAGCGGCCTCTGGAAAGACATTATGACTACCCAAATCAAATAAGGATCGGTAATCCGATTTAACCTGTAACCATGGTTATAAGCTCAGTCCCTTTGTAACACGATATCAAGATTATTCACATGGCATGGTACATGTCAACCTTTGATTAATCATAGTTTCTTGATCCCCAAGTTGACTAATTATAACAAATTACGTTGATGACTCCTCATCAATTCATTTGAGCACGGCAATGCATTTCTTCAGTCATACTTGTCAAGAGGCCCAAATGATATCTCTCTCATTTAAGAGATGTACAAAACCCATCTACATCATTCACATCCCTCCGCATGATTCATTTAATGTCCAATATAAGACTACTTGTTATTCGGTTAAGAATAACTTAGTCTGATGTCAAAACACTGAATTCCTCATGTAGGGAACCATGATGACTTTAGGTCAAAGGACTAAAGTCAAACCATATTAAGAATCACTAATGACATGAAACCATGTAGTGCTCTCTATGTGGGTCGGTCCAATATATGTTCTCTAACATATATCTATGTTTCTGATTTGATAACTCTTATCCATGATCAGAAAAACGTGATCATCAATCAGAACACATACTACCCTTAACTCATTATTGTTCCACCAGTAACGATCGACCAGGGACAGTTTAGAATAGTATTATATTGCTTATGGTTTTACTATCAAGTGACATATTGATGACATAAGCCTAATATTATTCATGGAACGTAAATCACATTACATAAACGATATACATGCATATATAAAAGAATACCTCATAATATATTATTAATAAGTCATAATGTTAGTACAAAAGTCACATATGTCCATTGGCCTAGGGCACACTACTATCAAAACCTACCTTGAATTCCTTGCTTAAAAACTTGGTCAAAGGTGCCTCTCCTCTTGCTCCTCTTGTCTTTCTTGATTCCCTTTTCATAGACAAAAATCCTAAGTTCAAAAGAGTTGCAAAAATGATGATCCACAAAGTATTTGCACCTAGAGTATCCAAGCCTATGCATTCTCCAAGTTCTTGAACCAAAACCCCTTCCAAAATTCCAAGGCATTAAAAATGCTCTCACCTTAAATCTTCATCAAATGAAGAGATGTTTGGTTTCAAAGAAAGTTCTTGTCTTCCTCTACCTTCTTCCCTTTCTTGCACAACCTTAAAATCTCTCTAGAAGGTTTAGAAAAGATGAGACCCTAGCTCAACTCTCTTTTTCCTCTCAACCACCGAAACCTCTCTTCTTTTTTCTCTTTTCTTATGCTTCTCTCTTCTCTCTTTCTTCAACCACATTATTGGCTTCTTAAAAGCAAGGCAACAATTTCCTCTTCCTATTTTGCCCCTCCTTCAAGGCCTTAAGGTTTCTAAATTTATGTGACTTGCCAAATTTGCCCTTACACCCTCTTACTACCTTAATACTTCAATTCCTTTAACTTATGCCATATTATCTTACCACATTAACATGCTAATAAACCCAAATATTAAACCCACAAAACCTCAACATTAATTTAAATCATGCCTAATAATAATAAAAATTTGGGGGCCAACATTTCTCCCCCTCTTAAAGAAATTTCATCCTCAAAATTCTTACCTAAACCATTGAAGAGTTGTGGATACTTCTCCCTCATAGCTTCCAAGGGCTCCCATGTGGCCTCTTCAACAAAATGATTTCTCCACAGAACTTTTACCAGTTGAACTGTCTTGTTCCTGAGGACCTTCTCTTTAGTGTCTAAGATCTCCACTGGAGTCTCCTCATAAGTCAAACCATCGTTCAACTGAACCTCAATGGTCTGAATGATGTGAGAGGGATCATATCTATATCTCCTCAACGTGGAAACATGAAAGACATCATGAATCTGTGATAATTCTGGTGGTAACGCCAACCTATAGGCTAGCGGTCCAATTTTCTCAAGAATTTCATAAGGACCCACATATCTCGGACTCAACTTGTCTTTTTTGCCAAACCTCATAACTCCTTTCCAAGGAGATGTCTTAAGAAAGACTTTCTCACCGACTTCATACTCCATCTCCTTTCGGTGTGCATCAGTATAACTTTTCATTCTATCCTTCATTGCTTTAAGTCATTGCTTAATCAAATTGACCTTATCCACTGTCATCTGCAGTAACTCTGGTCCTATCAGTTTCCTTTTTCCTTCTTCATCCCAACATATCGGAGTTCTACACCTCCTTCCATACAGTGCTTCATATAGAGCCATCTGAATGCTCGAATGGTACGAATTATTATAGGCAAATTCGACCAATGGCAAATGCTCGTCCTAAGCTCCTTTGAAATCCATCACACATGCCCTAAGCATTCTTTTAATTGTCCAAATGGTCCTTTCAGATTGACCATCCGTTTGGGAATGAAAAGTCGTGCCGAAATTCAACTTAGTTCCTAGAGCCTCTTGTAAGCTTCCCCAGAATCTTGAAGTAAACCGAGGATCTCTGTCAGAAACTATAGACTCTAAAATCCCATCAAGTCTCACCATCTCATCAATATACTTCTTTGTAAGCACATGCAGAGAATCATTCTGTTTAATTGCCAGAAAATGGCCTGACTTCGTTAAACGATCAACAATAACCTATATGGCATCATGCTTCCTTCTAGTCTTAGGCAAACCCATCAGAAAATCCATAGTTACCCTTTTCCACTTTCACTCAGGAATGGACAATGGCCTTAACTTGCCTGAAGGTGCCTGTTGTTCAACCTTGACTTGCTGACCCACCAAACACTTACTTGCATACTCTGCTACATCTCTCTTCATGCCTTTCCACCAGAAATGCTCTTTCAGATCTCTATACATCCTGGAGCTACCTGGGTGCATGGCATAAGGCGCATTGTGTGCCTCATTCAGTATCTCATCATTCACTTCCTTGACATTTAGAATACATAGTTTGTTTCCTACCGTCATAAGTCCATCATCCCTCATTACCACTGAAGTGAATCACACGTTAATACAAGACTTAATAAACAATATATGAATGCATAAGAAAAGGGGGTTGAATTATGTCTTCTTTTTCGATGATCCCCTTGTTAACAATTTCTTTAAAAGAAACTTATTCTACTCACAAACTACTAACAATC
>JAOTAX010050404.1:0-10401 GCA_025629825.1 Erythroxylum guanchezii | reverse complement strand
AACCAAATGGATCAAGAATTGAGAGTTTGATGAAATAAGTTTGGTGTTTGAGTTGTTATGTAGTGAATTGGCACTAATAGAGTTGGATTTTGGAAGATTATAAGTGTATATTTTAAAAGAAGATATTTTGTAGAATACTTTTTCAGTTCACTATGTGTTATTGCTTAGAATTGTATTTATATACATAGCTCGATGATCTGAGCCATACATTTGTTATATAGTACAAAATAAATGAAGGGTAGAGATTAAATCAGTTGTAACAAATTGTACTGTCTGGCTTGTCCCTTAATCCCTTATGTTTTGTTTGTATATTGGCAGAGGCACGTGATTTGTGCATAAATGTTTCTCCCCTCATTCTCGAATCTTCTTCTCTAACACCCCCACTCGAACTGAACCTAGGGCTTTGAACTAGGTTCAGTTTGCTTGTCAGTAGTTGAAATCGTGTGGAGCTGAGAGGTTTTGTGTGAATATCTGCGAGTTGGTCGTCGATGCTCACATATTTCACTTCTATTTCTCCTTTCTCTACCTTGTCGCGGATGAAGTGGACGTCGATCTCGATGTGTTTTATTCTCGAGTGAAAAAGGGGATTTTGAGTGAGAGATCTGGCTCCATTACTGTCGCTTCAGAGAATCGGTTTGTGAGGAAAAGTGAAGCCAAGCTCAGACAAGAGAGAGGTGAGGTAAAAAACTTCTGTCGACACCTGAGAGAGGGCACGATATTCAGCCTCTGTGCTGGAACGAGCTACCGTGGTCTGTTTCTTAGAGATCCAGAAGATTAGTTTTTCCCCTAAAAACACACATCCTCTGGTTGTGGATTTGCGATCATCGAGGGAGCTAGCCCAATCACAGTACGCGTGGAGAGTAAGAGGCAATGACGAAGGTTTGAAGAGCAGTGCCAGATTGGAGGTTCCCTTTAGGTAACGCAAAACCCTTTTACAAGCTATCCAGTGTGTCTTTAAGGGATTTTGTAAAAATTGGCTCAATTTATTGACTGCATAGCTAATGTCTAGTCGTGTGTTGCACAGATATTGAAGAGCCCCTATTGTGCTTCGGTAAAGCTTTGGAAGTTCAAAAGGTGTGCCATTTTGTAGAGACAATTTGGTTGCTGGAGTGATAGGTGTTGATGAAGGCTTGCACGAGGACATGTTTGTGCGGGTAAGTAGATCTTCAATGTATTGTTTTTGTGAAAGGTAGATGCCATCTCTATTTCTGTATGCTTCAAATCCAAGGAAGTGATTTATACTTCCGAGTCTTTTCAGTGCAAATTGTGACTGCAATTGACTAATAGTTGTATGAATTGTTTTTGTTGAGTTTCCTGTGATCAAGATGTCATCGACATAGACCAGTAGCATAGTAATAGTTCCATTATTTGTATAGTAAAATAGGGAAGTGTCTGGCCTGGAATTTTGGAACCCCCACTGAGATAGTGCACACTTTAGTTTATGAAACCAAGCCCTAGGAGCTTGTTTTAGTCCATAGAGAGCCTTTTGTAGCTTGCAGACATACTGAGGGTGAGATTTGCTTTCAAATCCTTATGGCTAGTGGATGTAGACAGTTTCATGTAACTCTCCATGTAGAAAGGCATTGTTGATATCAACTTGCTGAATCTCCCAGTGATGAGAGACAGCTAGGGACAACATTACTCTTATGGTTGAGGCCTTCACAACAGGGCTGAAAGTTTCAGAAAAGTCAATGCCAGGGGTTTGATTGAACCCTTTGGCAACAAAGCGAGCTTTGTGTTTAGAGACAGTCCCATCAGCATTGTATTTGGTCCGAAAAATCCATTTTGTTCCAAGAATGTTCATGTTAGGTTCATAGGGGACGAGTGTCCAAGTTTGGTTCTGTTGAAGAGCATGAAATTCATCTTGTATAGCTTGTAACCATGTAAGGTTATTTAGAGCTTCAGAAACAGTTTTAGGTTCAGTCTGTGGGCTTAAGGTTAGGGCAGAGGAATAAACTTTTGGTTTGAAAATTCCACTTTTGGATCTGGTTTGCATAAGATGAGCATTTTGCATGTGAGGAACGGAGGAGTTTGGTTCAGTGTGTGATGTGGTTGATGGAGAGTAGGGATTTGGAGAGCTTACCTGTTTGTCGTGGGATTCAGCTGAGGGAGAGCATTCTATTGAAGGAGAGTGATCGGAAATGGTCCCTGATGAAGAGGTGTTAATTGGAGTTGAGGTTAGGGTAAGGGTAGGTAAACTTGAGGAGGTTTTAGGATGGTTTGAATGGGAGGGAAACAATTGAGGAAAAGGGAATTCAGTTTCATTGAATTCAACATGGCGAGATATGATGATTTTACCTTCTTTTGTCAAACACTTGTAGCCTTGATGCATTGAACTATATCCAAGAAAAACACATTTAGTGGTGTGAAATCCTAATTTATGTTGAGAGTAATTTCTAAGATAAGGAAAGCAACTATAACCAAATGTTTTGAGGTTGAGATAGTTTGGTGGTTTATTGTGCAATTTTTCAAAAGGTGAGAGATTGTTCAATCTAGGGGATGGCAGATTGTTGATAAGGTATGCAGTTGTGTGAAAGGCTTCTAACCAATAGGTGAGTGGCAAATGAGAATGAGATAAAAGGGTGAGTCCCATTTCTGTAATGTGTCCGTGTTTCCTTTCGGAAACCCCATTCTATTGATGAGTGTAGGGACAACTGAATTGTGGTTGAATGCCATGTTTTGTGAGGTAGGGTAAGAGAGCTTTATATTCACCTCCCATGTCAGTGTGTAGGGCTTTGATCTTTCTGTTCAATTGAAGTTCAACATTGGTTTTGAAATTGATGAAAACAGATAGGGTATCAGATTTTAGTTTAAGGGGATAAAACCAAGTGAATCTGGTGTAGGCATCCACAAAAATAAGATAATATCTGTTTCCTTCGGTGGATAAATGTGGAGAAGGTCCCCAGATATATGAATAAATGATTTCCAAAGGATTTTGAGCAGTAATACCATGAGTTTGAAATGGTAACTGATGTAGTTTTCCTTCCTTACAAGCATCACAATGAGATAGACTTTTGAGACTAAAGTTGAACTTCATTGAATTTAGAATTTGTTGCAAGATATGTTGAGAAGGATGTCCTAGTCTGGCATGCCAGACATTTACATTTTTCTGTGCTATGTTAGCCTCACAGTGAGTGTTTTGAAAGGAAAAATGAGAAGGACTGGTCTTGGGAGAAGGACTGGACTTGGTTGATCTGAAGCTGTCAAATTGTTTAGTGGTATTGAGGTTGTAGAGTCCATCCCGAAGCACTCCCTTGAGCAGAATCTTCCTTGTTGCTTTGTCCTTGAACAGACAATTTTCGTTAGTAAACTCATCATAAATGTTATTGTCTTTAGTGAGTCTAGAAATGCTGAGTAAGTTTTTGGTTATGCTGGGAACATGCAGAATTTGTCTTAGTGCAAGGGGTGTGTGTTGATTGTCTAGAAAGTGTATGTGGGATGAACCAATGTTAGCAATAGGAAGAGAGTTACCATTGCCCACAGTAAGTTGATCCTTTCCATCATATTCTGAATTGATTGACAGGTTGTTGAGATCTGTTGTTACATGATTTGTAGCCCCACTGTCTATGAACCATGTATTGTTGTTGGCTACTTCAGATGAGGGGTTTCCGAGCTAATTATGGGCCAGGTAGGTCTGAGGGTAGTTTTGAGCATTGTTCTGTGTAACCATGTTCTGTTTCCATGTTTGAGAGGTGTTACCTTGCCATGAAACATCAAACCTTTTGTGACATTTTAGTCCTTCATTTCCTGGTTTGTGACATAGTTGGCAAAACACTCTATTTGCATGCCATCTTCCTCCTCTGCCTCGATTTCCTCTTCCTCTAAATCCACTTCTTCCTCGATGGTTGGTTGCATAGTAGGCAGTGGGTGATGAGATTTCCAGGTGATTGACTGTATTTAGCTGTTCTATTCTGGTTTCATGCATCATAAGTGAGTACTGCACTTCTTGTAAAGTTGAAGATTTCATGGAGTGTGTTAAATACACCACAACAGGGTCATATTCATGACCAAGGCCGTTTAAGGCACTCAAAATTAATTCATACTCACTGATTGCATATCCTGCTACTTGAAGTGAATCTCCAATAATTTTGACTTTCTGCATGTATTCTGATCTAATATGTGAGCCCTTTTTAAGGGTTGAGAGCTAATACTTTAGTTGAAGAACTCTAACCATAGATGTTTGAGCATAAAGGTTTTCCAAAATTTACCAGACTTGATGGGATGAACTTGAGTGATTTACCTGACGTATTACCTCTTCTCCAATGGTTGAAAATAGCCAGCATAGTAGTAGTTGATCTGTCCTTCTCCATTGTTTGTATTATGCATTTTCAGTTTCCTGATCTATTTCCGTTGTTATAAACTGAGGAGGAGGTGCTGATTTGATGAAGTGCTCGAGCTCAAGGGCTCTTATGGCTGCAAGAATTTGGGCTCTCCAGTTGACAAAGTTTTGCCTATCAAGCTTGATGGGCAGATTGAAATTAAAGGTTTTGGCTATGGCTGAAAAATCAGTAGAGTGTGATGTAACAGTTTGTGTGGTGGCAGACATCCCAGAAATTTCTTCCATTTTGACGTTTGTCAATGGAGCTCTGATACCATGTAAAAGAAGATATTTTGTAGAATACATTTTTAGCTCACTGTGTGTTATTGCTTAGAATTGTATTTATATACATAGCTCGATGATCTGAGCCATACATTTCTTATATAGTACAAAATAAATGAAGGGTAGAGATTAAATCAGTTGTAACAAATTGTACTGTCGGGTTGGTCCTTTAATGCCTTATGTTTTGTTTGTATATTGGCAGAGGCACGTCATTTGTGCAGAAATGTTTCTCCCCTCATTCTCGAATCTTCTTCTCTAACATATATGATGTTAGATTGGATGTAGGAAGCATTAGAAAAGGTTTGGAGGGGTTTTGGGAAGCCCCATGTCCATTTAACGGACTTAGAGTCCGTTTAACAGACCTTCTCGGGTCAAAAAGGACCCTTTGCTTCTCCCATATCCGTTAAACGGATATGGAAGTTTGTTTAACGGACCTTCTCGGGTGAAATGGTGCAGTTTGGTCGATTCATGTCCGTTAAACGGACATTCACGGGAAATATTGTGCTTTTTGACACTGTTAGAGGCAGAATCAGGCTTTTTGGTCTGCAGGAAAGTTGTAGGTCTAAATGTCTTGTTTCTAATGGTCTAAAAACGAACTCAATCCGACATTTTTGGTGAAAGTTATGGCATTCGCGCCAAGATAGGTTCAAATCGATTTAGGGTGTAAACTTGTTCTATTCGTTTGGGCATAACTCCCTCATCCGACCTCCAAATGAGGTGATTCTTTAAGCAATGAATTTCTAAGACATGTATTTATCTCTCCATGAAAAATGGTATGTTTTGGAGTTGTTTTGAGAAAGTTTTCATTAGATCAAGTGAAAGGTCGGTTGTGAGAGCATGATTAGTGTTATGAACACGCTTTGGTTTTTCCACCGTATCTTGAGCTTTAGAGCTCTGATTGAGATGATTATTTCTTCAAAGCGAACTAGAGACTTAGAGCTAGGATTTGTTTGAAAAAGTTGAATTGAAATTCTGATTTGAATTTTTCCAAATTCTGTTCACAAGCAGGAGAAATGAGTTTAAGCGTGGTGACAGTTTTTGTATGGGCATGCCATTGATCACTTGTGAGTAACTTTTTGGAATGTTATGAAAAAAATGATGGCTAATGAGGGTTTAATGCAATAACCCTGGTACTATGCTCATGTTCCATGATTTTCTCAAGCGGTTAGGCTCCGGAATCAAGCGGGGTCCGTCAGAGCAAGAAGGTTGGGTTCCGGAAACGGGACCTAACATTTACGAAAACGCATGGTCTATGTTTTGCTCATTATTTCCTACTCTGCTGGCGTGGTTTGGTCTCTCCCCACCTTCTACATACGTCGTTGTTTCTGCTTGTTATTTGCTGCTCCTTGCTTGGTCAAACAATGGTGCCGTTTTGTCTCTTTCTTTTTCCAACTACTTGCTTCTTCTTTGCGTTTCATTTTTCTTTTCTTTTAATTTTCTTCTTCTTGCTCCATGAAGACAAGTAAAAATTGATCTTCAGAAAATAACCCAGATGCAGTACTTTCGACTCACTTTAATTTATTTGCTTCCAAATTGTACCTAAAATCATATATGAATTAAAATGAGTATCTTAGCATTTTTGTATCATTAATAGCTAAGTGTAAATAATTAAATGCATCAACAATTAAACACATATCACTTTGATAGGCTTATTGGGTGGCCTAGGAACTAAGGACCAAACTTTGTTCCTTGTAAATTGACTTAACTTCTCTTGCATGGCTAAAGTCCAAGCTTCATCTTGAACAGCTTCATCAATTTTCTTAGGTTCTAATTCAGAATTAAAAGCTACATTTGCCTCTCTTCTAAATTTAGACCTAGTTCTCACTCCTTCTAAAGTTTCGCCTATAATCAGGTTTTCTAGGTGAGAGGATTTATACTTCTAGTCTTTTCTAAGACAAGTTTCTAGGAATATCTTCTACCTTATCAGGTGGAACATCTGGTGGTGACATGTCTAGGTTATCAACTAAGGGAGCAAATAGAGTTTCATCATCAAAATCGTCTCTTCTATCTGGATGAGAATCATCATCAAACTTAACATGCATAGATTCTTCAACAGATTTAGAAACAAGATTATAAACTCTATAAGCTATAGAAGACATCGAATATCCTAGAAAAATTCCTGAATTGATCTTAGAATCAAATTTATCCAATTTTTCTTTTGTATTCAATATAGAACATTTGCAACCAAACAAATGGAAGTAAGAGATATTTGGCTTCCTTCCTTTCTATAACTCATATGGAGTTTTATTTAAAATAGGTCGCAAAAATATTCTATTTTGAATATAACAAGTTGTATTTATAGCTTCTGTATAGAAATACTTAGGAAGATTCATTTCACATATCATAGTCCTTGCCATTTCCTGAATTGTCTTGTTCTTTCTTTCTATAACTCCATTCTATTGTGTAGTTATAGGAGCAGCGAAATTATGGAAAATTCCATTCTTTTCACAAAACATTTTGAATTTCTCATTTTCAAATTCTCCACCATAATCACTCTTAATTCCAATAATAGAAATTCCTTTTTCATTTTGTAACTTTTTGGATAGAACTTTAAAGTATTTAAAAGATTCATCTTTATATGATAAAAACAATATCCAACAAAATCTAGTGAAGTCATCAACAATTACGAGACCATACTTCTTTCTGCCAAGACTTAGTGTTATGGTTGGACTAAAAAAATCTATATGTAACAACTCTAGAGGTCTAGACGAAGATGTTTTAACTTGTTTTCCTTTTTGACAACTCTCACAAAAGAAATCTTTGTTAAAACTTATTTTTGGTAAGCCTCTTACCAAATCATGTCTAACCAACTTGGAAATATGTTTAAAACTAACATGACCTAGCTTTTTATGCCAAATCAGTTTTTCCTCATCTGTTGATATAAAACATGAAATATTTTGACTTTTCAAATCATCTAAGTTAATCTTATAGAGATTGTTTCGTCTCTTGGCAGAAAAGAATACGGAACCGTCCTTGTTTTTGACTACACAAGAATTTTGATTAAAGGATACTTCAAAGCCAGAATCACATAATTGACTAACACTAATTAGATTATGCTTTAATCCTTCAACTAGCAGAACATTATCAATAGATGCAAATGAATCTTTACCAATTTTTCCAATTCCAACAACCATCCTTTAATCATAGATAACATTCCTCCATCATCCCAATAAGAAGAAGTCATCAACATATAGGATTAGGAAAGTAACCTTGCCTTCATGTATCCTTTCATAGACACAAGGCTTATCTAGGTTTTGTATCCATAGGTTTTGATAGACTTACAAACCTAATGTTCCAAGATCTAGATGCTTGCTTAAGTCCATAAATAGACCACTGCAATTTGCATACCTTATGCTCATTACCTGGCTCAATGGATCCTTCTGGTTGAGCCATATAAATGGTCTCTTTAAGATCCTCATTAAAAAAAATGCAGTCTTGACGTTCATTTTCCATATTTCATAATTGAAATAGGCTGCTATGGCCAAAAGAATTTTGATGGACTTAAGCATGGCAACTGGAAAAAAAGTCTCCTCATAGTCTATACCCTCTTTTTGAGTATAGCTTTTAGCTACCAATCTAGCTTTAAAAGTCTTTACCTTTCCATCAGATCCTTTTTTCCTTTTGTAGATCCATTTACACCGTATGACTTCTACATATGATGGTAGATCTACAAGGATCCAGACTTAACTGCTGTACATGGAATCTATTTCCAATTTCATTGCCTTGAGCCATTTTTTGCATCAACATCATTAATAGCCTGTGTATAAGTAATGGGATCCATTTCTTCTTGGTCCGAGATGGTGAATATGCCTTCTCCTTGACTTAGATACCTGCCTAGTTATCTCATAACCCTTCCACTACATCTAGGCACTACTTGATGTTCAGGCTGCTCTTCTGATTCAACTCTTGAATCCATTTCGACATTTTGTTCTGCTATATCCAAATCAACTTTTTGTTTGGATGAAATAACTAACTCCTTTAGTACTACTTCACTCCTTCCTTTGTGATTTCTCACAAATTCTTCATCCAAGAAGGTCACATTTGTCGACATAAATACCTTCATGGCCTGAGGGCTGTAAAAATAGTACCCTCGTGTACCCGTAGGATACCCTACAAACAAACATACTTCTGACCTTGGTTCCATCTTTGTGGATTCAAGCCTTAGAACATGGGTTGGGCAACCCCAAGTCCTTAAATATCGCAATGAAGGAACTCAAACAATCTATAACTCCCTAGGTGTTTTAGGCACTGATTTGGATGGAGCAAAGTTAATAAGATAAGTTGCCATTTGTATGGCATATCCCCAGAACGATTCTGGAAGGCTAATGTAGGACATCACTAATCTTACCATCTCCAATAGAGTCCTACTCCTCCTCTCTGCTATACCATTCTGTTGAGGTGTTCGAGGAGTTGACAAGTTGGAAATAATTCCATTGTCAATTAGAAATTGTTGGAACTCTCCAGATAAGTATTCACCACCTCGATCCAATTGAAGTTGTTTTAATGGCTTGCCTAGCTGCTTCTCAGCTTCAACTTTGAATTCTTTGAACTTTTCAAAGGACTCACTCTTTCTATGCATCAAATACAAATAGCCATGTGTAAAGTAATTATTGGGCCCCGTTTTCGAAACCCAACCTCGGAATCATAAATCAAAAAACAAACGAGGGCGAAAACCAATGAAATCAAAAGGGGAAATCAAACAAAGCGCATGAAGACGAAAACGAAAGAAATCAAAAACCGAAAGTGGGCCAATTTCGGATCGAAAACCAAAGGAATCGAAAGCTTAAGGAACCAAAGAAATCGAAAGGCTCGGAATCAAAGAAAACAAAACGCTTAAGGACAAAACTCTTAACTCTGACATCCGAAGACGCATATTTTATAAAAAGGAAACAAACGCGATGAAAAACTATAAAGGCAAACCAATCCACCTCAATCCACTTAGACAATTGGGTCTAAACCCAATTCTATATCGGTTTTTTTTTCTCCATTCAAAGCCATTCAAAACAATTCAATGTCCCATTTGAAAAAAAATCATCAATTCCAATTCCTTCATAACATCAGAAAATCGGCCGCGCGGCAAATGCGACGCGGCAGGCAGCGCTAGGCGATCGCCCAACGCCCGCTCACGCTGGGCGTGTGCGAGCACTCGGGCGCTCGCACTGACGATCACCCAGTGCCCACACATGGGCGCTCGGCGATCGCCCAGCATCCGCACACGCTGGGCCTGTGCGAGCGCTCAGGCGCTCGCACTGGCGATCACCCAGCGCCCGCGCATAGGCGTTCGGCGATTGCCCAGCGCTCGCGCGCCAGACGCGCGCTGACCAGTCGAGCATTTTTCCAGTCCAACTTCCTATCTTCCAAAAGTGATATTCATCCACCCTCATTCAAAGCAACTTCAAGTGCCAAAAGGACTTTATTAATCCCACTCAAGCCTCAATTCATTTTCTTCTTCGTATGCAAACATATCTTATCATTTAACAATCTTAGTAATCAAGCCATAAAGAAAGAGCACTTCTATATTTCAAATCAATCACCACAATCATCGGACCTCCTATCCGGAATCCAAACACAATCAAACACATTCGTATCATCTCATCCATATATAAATTCACATGACATATCCATACATAAATTCACAATCCAATTCCATACACAAATTCATATTTCAAGTTCGTACACGATCCATATCCCATTTAATGGCATTCCAAGCCATACTACTACATCAAAATCAAAATCCAAAAATACACAAGATACAAAATCCCAAAAATTCCCAACATATGTCTAAGATCTTATTCTTACAA
>JAOTAX010050328.1:0-10405 GCA_025629825.1 Erythroxylum guanchezii | reverse complement strand
CAAAACACTGAAGAAGTTGAGAAACACAGAAGAAGAAGCTTAAAACACAGAAGATGTGCAAAACACTAAAGAAGCGCTGAACACAGCAGAAGCGAAAAACATAGAACAAGCGCAAAGCACAGAAGATGCGCAAAACATAGAAGATGCGATAAACACAGAAGAAGTGGAGAAACACAGGAGAAGCGCAAAACACAGAAGATGCGCAAAGAACAGAAGAAGTGGATAAATACAGAAGAAACACAAAAGATAGAAGAAGTTTAGAAACACAGAAGAAGTGCAAAACACGGAAGATGCGCAAAGCACAGAAAAGGTGAAGAAACATAGAAGAAGCGCAAAACACAGAAGTAGCGCAAAATACAGATGAAGCGCAAAACATAGAAGAAGAGGAGAAATTCAAAAGAAGTGCAAAACACAGACGAAGTGGAGAAACACAGAAGAAGTGCAAAACATTGAAAATGCTCAAAGCATCGACGTGGAGAAACCCAGAGGAAGCGCAAAATATAGAAGTGGAGAAACACAGAGGCAGTGCAAAACACAGAAGATACGCAAAATACAGAAGATTCGCAAAACACTGAAGAAGTGTAAAACAAAGAAGATGTGCGAAACACAGAAGTTGTGCAAAGCACAGAAGATTCGCAAAACACAGAAAAGGTGTGGAAACCTAGAATAAGCGCAAAACACAGAAGAAGTGGAGAAACACAAAAGAAGAGCAAAACACAGATGGAGCGCCAAAACACAGAAGATGAGTAAAACACAGAAAAAGTGGAGAAACACAGAAGAAACGCAAAACACAAAAGAATCACAAAACACTGAAGAAGCTCAAAACACAAAAGAAGCGCAAAACATAGAAGATTCACAAAACACTGAACAAGTTGAGAAACACAGAAGAAGAAGTGGAGAAACACAGAAGATGTACAAAACACTAAAGAAGCGCAAAACACAGCAAAAGCGAAAAACACAGAACAAGCGCAAAGCACAGAAGATGCGCAAAACATAGAAGATGCGCTAAACACAGAATAAATGGAGAAACACAGGAGAAGCGCAAAACACAAAAGATGCGCAAAGCACAGAAGAAGTGGAGAAATACAGAAGAAACACAAAATATAGAAGAAGTTCAGAAACACAGAAGAAGTGCAAAATACGGGAGATGCACAAAGCACAGAGAAGGTGAAGAAACATAGAAGAAGCGTAAAACACATAAGTAGCATAAAATATAAATAAAGTGGAGAAACACAAAATACGGAAACACGGAAGAACAGCAAAACACGGAAGAAGTGGAGAAACACCGAAGATTCGCAACACACAGAAAAAGTAGAGAAACACAGAAGAAGCGCAAAACATTGAAAATGCGCAAAGTATCGACGTGGAGAAACACAGAAGAAGCACAAAATATATAAGTGGAGAATCACAGAAGCAGTGCAAAACACAGAAGATGCGCAAAATACAGAAGATTCGCAAAACACAGAATAAGTGGAGAATCACAGAAGATGTGCAAAACACAAAAGAAGTGGAGAAACATAGAAGAAGCACAAAACACAGACGATGCGTAAAACACAAAAGAAGAGCAAAACACAGATGAAGCACCAAAACACAGAAGATGTGTAAAACACAGAAGAAGTGGAGAAACACAGAAGAAGCACAAAACACAAAAGAATCACAAAACACTGAAGAAGCTCAAAACACAGAATAAACGTAAAACATGGAAGATTCACAAAACACTGAAGAAGTGGAGAAACACAGAAGAAGAAACTTAAAACACAGAAGATGTGCAAAACACTAAAGAAGCGCAAAACACAGCAGAAGCGAAAAACACAGAAGAAGCGCAAAGCACAGAAGATGCGCAAAACATAGAAGATGCGCAAAATACAGAAGATTCGCAAAACACAGAAGAAGTGGAGAATCACAAAAGATGCGCAAAACACAAAAGAAGTGGAGAAACATAGAAGAAACACAGAAGCAATGCAAAAGAGGTACAAAATATAGAAGTGGAGAAACACAGAAGCAATGCAAAGCACAGAAGATGCGCAAAATACAGAAGAAGTGGAGAATCACAGAAGATGCGCAAAACACAAAAGGAGTGGAAAAACACAGAAGAAGCACAAAACACAGACGATGCGTAAAACACAGAAGAAGAGCAAAACAGAGATGAAGCGCCAAAACACAGGAGATGCGTGAAACACAGAAGAAGTGAAGAAACACAGAAGAAGCGCAAAACACAAAAGAAGCGCAAAACAGTGAAGAAGCTCAAAACACAGAAGAAGCGCAAAACATAGAAGAAGCACAGAATATAGAAGAAGTTTAGAAACAAAGAAGAAGTGCAAAACACGGAAGATGCGTAAAGCACAAAAAAAGTGAAGAAACATAGAAGAAGCGCAAAACACAGAAGTAGGAAAAAATAAAGATGAAGCGCAAAACATAGAAGAAGAGGAGAAATACAAAAGAAGAGCAAAACACGAAAGAAGTGGAGAAACAGCGAAGATGCGCAAAACACAGAAGAAGTAGAGAAACACAGAAGAAGCTCAAACCATTGAAAATGCGCAAAGCATCGACGTGGAGAAACACAGAAGAAGCACAAAATATAGAAGTGGAGAAACACAGAAGCAGTGCAAAACACAGAAGATGCGCAAAATAGAGAAGATTCGCAAAACACAGAAGAAGTGGAGAATCACAGAAGATGCGCAACACACAAAAGAAGTGGAGAAACACAGAAAAAGCACAAAACACAGACGATGCGTAAAACACAGAAGAAGAGCAAAATACAGAAGATGCCTAAAACACAGAATAAGTGGAGAAACACAAAAGAAGCGCAAAACACAGAAGAATCACAAAACACTGAAGAAGCTCAAAACACAGAAGAAGCGCAAAACATAGAAGATTCACAAAACACTGAAGAAGTGGGAAACACAGAAAAAGAAGCTTAAAACACAGAAGATGTTCAAAACACTAAAAAAGCGCAAAACATAGCAGAAGCGCAAAACACAGAAGAAGCATAAAGCACAGAAGATGCGGTAAACATAGAAGAAGTGGAGAAACAGAGGAGAAGCGCAAAACATTGAAGATCCGCAAAGCACAGAAGAAGTGGAGAAACACAAAAGAAGCACAAAATATAGAAGAAGTTCAAAAACACAGAAGAAGTGCAAAACAAATAAGATGCGCAAAGCACAGAAAACGTGAAGAAACATAGAAGAAGCGCATAACACAGAAGTAGCTCAAAATACAGATGAAGTGGGGAAACACAAAATACAGAAACACCGAAGAAGAGCAAAACACGGAAGAAGTGGAGAAACACTGAAGATGCGCAACATACAGAAAAAATAGAGAAAGACAGAAGAAGCGCAAAATATAGATGTGGAGAAACACAGAAGCAGTGCAAAACACAGAAGATGCGCAAAATACAGAAGATTCGCAAAACACAGAAGAAGTGGAGAATCACAGAAGATGCGAAAAACACAGAAGAAGTGGAGAAACACAGAAGAAGCACAAAACACGATGCGTGAAACACAGAAGAAGTGGAGAAACACAGAAGAAGAGCAAAACACAGATGAAGCGCCAAAACACAGAAGATGCGTAAAACACAGAAGAAGTGGAGAAACACAAAAGAAGCGTAAAACACAAAAGAATCACAAAACACTGAAGAAGCTCAAAACATAGAAGATTCACAAAACACTGAGAAGATCAGAAACACAGAAGAAGTGCAAAACACTGAGATTCGCAAAGCACAGAAGAAGTACAAAATACAGAAGAAGTGCAAAACACAGAGGATGCGCAAAACACAAAAAAATTGAGAAACATAAAAGAAGCGCAAAGCACAGAAAAAGCGCAAAACAGAAAAAAAAGAGGAAAAATACAAAGAAGAGCAAAACACAGAAGAAGTGGAGAAAACTAAAAGAAGCACAAAACACAGAAGAAGCACAAAATGCAGATGAAACGCAAAACATAGAAGAAGAGGAGAAATACAAAAGAAGAGTAAAGAACAGAAGAAGTGGAGAAACACCGAAGATGTGCAAAACGCAGAAGAAGTAGAAAACACAGAAGAAGCGCAAAACATTGAAAATCCGCAAAGCATCGAAGTGGAGAAAAACAAAAGAAGTACAAAATATAGAAGTGGAGAAACATAGAAGCAGTGCAAAACACAGAAGATGCGCAAAATACAGAAGAAGTGGAGAATCACAGAAGATGCGCAAAACACAAAACGAGTGGAAAAACACAGAAGAAGCACAAAACACAGACGATGCGTAAAACACAGAAGAAGTGGAGAAACACAGAAGAAGAGCAAAACAGAGATGAAGCGCCAAAACACAGGAGATGCGTAAAACACAGAAAAAGCGCAAAACCCAAAAGAATCAAAAAACACTGAAGAAGTGGAGAAACACAGAAGAAGAAGCTTAAAACACAGAAGATGCGCAAAACACTAAAGAAGCGCAAAACACATAATAAGCGCAAAGCACAAAAGATGCGCAAAACACAGAAGAAGTGGAGAAACATAGGAGAAGCGCAAAACACAGAAGATGTGACAACATTGAAGATCCGCAAAGCACAGAAGAAGTGGAGAAACACAGAAGAAGCACAAAATAAAGAAGAAGTTCAAAAACACATAAGAAGTGCAAAACACGTAAGATGCGCAAAGCACAGAAAAGGTGAAGAAACATAGAAGAAGCGCAAAACACAGAAGTAGCACAAAATACAGATGAAGCGCAAAACATAGAAGAAGAGGAGAAATGTAAAAGAAGAGCAAAACAAGGAAGAAGTGGAGAAACACCGAAGTTGCGCAAAACACAGAAGAAGTAGAGAAACACAGAAGAAGCGCAAAACATTGAAAATGCGCAAAGCATCGACGTGGAGAAACACAAAAGAAGCACAAAATATAGAAGTGGAGAAACACAGAAGCAGTGCAAAACACAGAAGATGCCCCAAATACAGAAGATTCTTAAAACACAGAAGAAGTGGAGAATCACAGAAGATGCGCAAAACACAAAAGAAGTGGAGAAACACCGAAGAAGCACAAAACACAGACGATGCGTAAAACACAAAAGAAATGGAGAAGCACAGAAGAAGAGCAAAACAGAGATGAAGCGCCAAAACACAGGAGATGCGTAAAACACATAAGAAGTGGATTTACACAGAAGAAGCTCAAAACACAAAAGAATCACAAAACACAGAAGAAGCTCAAAACACAGAAGAAGTGGAAAAACATAAAAGAAGTGCAAAACACAAAAGATGCGCAAAACACAGAAGAAGTTGAGAAACACAGAAGATGCGCAAAACACAAAAGAAGTGGAGAAACACAGAAGATGCACAAAACACAGAAGAAGTGGAGAAACACAGAATAAGCGCAAAACACAGAAGAAGCGCAAAACACTGAGATGCGCAAAGCACAGAAGAAGCACAAAATACAGAAGAAGTGCAAAACACAGAGGATGCGCAAAACACAAAAAAAATTGAGAAACATAGAAGAAGCGCAAAGCACAGAAGAAGCACAAAATTCAGATGAAGCGCAAGACATAAAAGAAGAGGCAAAATACAAAAGAAGAGCAAAACACAGAAGAAGTGGAGAAACCTAGAAGAAGCGCAAAACACAGAAGAAGCACAAAATACAGATGAAGCGCAAAACATAGAAGAAGTGGAGAAATACAAAAGAAGCGCAAAACACAGAAGAAGTGGAGAAATACCGAAGATGCGCAAAACACAGAAGAAGCGCAAAACATTTAAAATGCGCAAAGCATTGAAGTGAAAAAACACAGAAGAAGCACAAAATATAGAAGTGGAGAAACACAAAAGTAGTGCAAAACAATGAAGATGCGCAAAATACAGAAGAAGTGGAGAATCACGGAAGATGCGCAAAACACAAAAGAAGTGGAGAAACACAGAAGAAGCACAAAACACAGATGATGCGCAAAACACAGAAGAAGTGGAGAAACACAGAAGAAATGCAAAACACAGATGAAGTGCCAAAACACAGAAGAAGTGGAGAAACACAGAAGAAGCGCAAAACACAAAAGAATCACAAAACACTAAAGAAGCTCAAAAAACAGAAGAAGCGCAAAACATAGAAGATTCATAAAACACTGAAGAAGTGGAGAAACACAAAGGAAGCGTAAAACACTGAGATGCGCAAAGCACAGAAGAAGCACAAAATACAGAAGAAGTGCAAAACACAGGATGCACAAAACGCAAAAAAAAATTGGGAAACTAGAAGAAGCGCAAAGCACAGAAGAAGCGCAAAATTCAGAAGAAGCGCAAAACATAAAAGAAGAGGAAAAATACAAAAGAAGAGCAAAACAAAGAAGAAGCTCAAAACACAGAAGAAGTGGAGAAACACCGAAGATGCACAAAACACAGAAGAAGTAGAGAAACATAAAAGAAGCCCAAAACACTGAAGATACGCAAAGCACAGAAGAAGTGGAGAAGCACAGAAGAACCTCAAAACACAGAAGAAGTGGAGAAACATAGAAGAAGTGCAAAATACAGAAGATACGCAAAACACAGAAGAAGTGGAGAATCACAGAAGATGCGGAAAACACAAAAGAAGGGGAGAAACACAGAAGAAGCACAAAACACAGACGATGCATTAAACACAGATGAGGTGGAGAAGCACAGAAGAAGTGCAAAATACAGAAAAAGTGCAAAACATAGATGAAGCGCCAAAACATAGAAAAAGCGCAAAACACAGAAGTAGTACAAAATTCAGATGAAGCGGAAAACTTAGAAGAACAGGAGAAATACAGAGGATGAGCAAAACATAGAAGAAGCGCAAAACACAGAAGAAGTGGAGAAACACCGAAGATGCGCAAAACACAGAAGAAGTAGAGAAACACAGAAGAAGCCCAAAACACAGCAGAAACGCAAAACACCGAAGATGCGCAAAGCACAGAAGAAGTGGAGAAACATAGAAGAAGTGCAAAACACAGAAGAAGTGGAGAAACACAGAAGAAGCGCAAAACATAAAAGAAGTGGAGAAACATAGAAAAAGCCCAAAACACAAAAGATGCGCAAAACATTGAAGAAGTAGAGAAACACAGAAGAAGTGTAAAACACAGAAAAAACGCAAAACACAGAAAAAGCACAAAACATAGATGAAGCACCAAAACACAGAAGATGCGTAAAACACGGAAGAAGTGGAGAAACACAGAAGATGCGTAAAACACAGAAGAAGTGTAAAACACAAAAGAAGCACAAAACACTGAAGATGCGCAAAACACAGAATAGGTGGATAAACACAAAACAAGCGTAAAACACGAAAGATGTGCAAAACACTGAAGATGTGGAAAATACAGCAGAAGTGCAAAACATAGAAGAAGCGCAAAACACAGAAGATGCGCAAAACATAGAAGATGCGCAAAGCATAGAAGAAGTGGAGAAATACAAAAGAAGCGTAAAACACAAAAGAAGCGCAAAACACTGAAGATGTGCAAAGCACAGAAGAAGTAGAGAAACACAGAAGAAGCCAAAAATACAGAAGAAGCGCAAAACACTGAAGATACTCAAACCACAGAAGATGCGCAAAACATAGAAGATGCGCAAAACACAGAAGAAGTGGAGAAACACAGGAGAAGCGCAAAACACAGAAGATGCGCAAAACATTGAAGATGAGCAAATCACTGAAGAAGTTGAGAAACACGGAACAAACACAAAATATAGAAGAAGTTCAAAAACCCAGAAGAAGGGCAAAAGACGGAAGATGCGCAAAGCACAAAAAAGGTGAAGAAATATAGAAGAAGCGCAAAACACAGAAGTAGCACAAAATGTAGATGAAGCGCAAAACATAGAAGAAGAGGATAAATACAAAGGAAGAGCAAAACACGGAAGAAGTGGAGAAACACCGAAGATGCGAAAAACACAGAAGAAGTAGAGAAACACAGAAGAAGCGAAAAACATTGAAAATGCTCAAAGCATCGACGTGGAGAAACACAGAAGAAGCATAAAATATAGAAGTGGAGAAACACATAAGCAGTGAAAAACACAGAAGATGCGCAAAATACAGAAGATTCGCAAAACACACAAGAAGTGGAGAATCACAGAAGATGCGCAAAACACAAAAGAAGTGGAGAAACACAGAAGAAGCACAAAACACAGAGGATGTGTAAAACACAGAAGAAGTGGAGAAACACAGAAGAAGAGAAAAACACAGATGAAGCGCCAAAACGCAGAAAATGCGTAAAATAAAGAAGAAGTGAAGAAACACAAAAGAAACGCAAAACAAAAAAGAATCACAAAACACTGAAGAAGCTCAAAACACAGAAGAAGCGTAAAACATAGAAGATTCACAAAACACTGAAGAAGTGGAGAAACACAAAAGAAGAAGCTTAAAACACAGAAGATGTGCAAAACACTAAAGAAGCGCAAAACACAGGAGAAGCGAAAAACACAGAAGAAGCGCAAAGCACAGAAGATGCACAAAACATAGAAGATCCGCAAAACACAGAAGAAGAGGAGAAACACAGGAGAAGCGCAAAACAGAGAAGATGCGCAAAACATTGAAGATGCACAAAGCACAGAAGAAGTGGAGAAACACAGAAGAAGCACAAAATATAGAAGAAGTTTAGAAACACAGAAGAAGTGCAAAATACGGAAGATGCGCAAACCACAGAAAAGGTGAAGAAACATAGAAGAAGAAACATAGAAGAAGCGCAAAACACAGAGGTGCATAAAATACAGATGAAGCTCAAAACATAGAAGAAGAGGAGAAATACAAAAGAAGAGCAAAACACGGAAGAAGTGGAGGAACGCCGAAGATGCGCAAATCATAGAAGAAGTGGAGGAACGCCGAAGATGCGCAAAACATAGAAGAAGTAGAGAATCACAAAAGAAGTGCAAAACATTAAAAATGCGCAGAGCATCGACGTGGAGAAACGCAGAAGAAGCACAAAATATAGAAGTGGATAAACACAGAAGCAGTGCAAAGCATAGAAGAAGCGCAAAATACAGAAGATTCGGAAAACACAAAGAAGTAGAGAATCACAGAAGAAGCACAAAACACAAAAGAAGTAGAGAAACACAGAAGAAACACAAAAAACAGAGGATGCGTAAAACACAGAAGAAGTGGAGAAACACAGAAGAAGAGCAAAACAAAGATGAAGAGCAAAACAAAGATGAAGAGCAAAACACAGAAGAAGCGCAAAACACAAAAGAATCACAAAACACTGAAGAAGTTCAAAACACAGAAGAAGCGCAAAACATAGAAGATTCACAAAACACTGAAGAAGTTGAGAAACACAGAAGAAGAAGCTCAAAACACAGAAGATGTGCAAAACACTAAAGAAGCGAAAAACACAGCAGAAGCGAAAAACACAGAACAAGCGCAAAGCACAGAAGATGCGTAAAACATAGAAGATGCGCTAAACACAAAAGAAGTGGAGAAACACAGGAGAAGCGCAAAACACAGAAGATGCGCAAAGCACAGAAGAAGTGGAGAAATACAGAAGAAACACAAAATATTTAAGAAGTTCAGAAACACAGAAGAAGTGCAAAACACGGAAGATGCTCAAAGCACAAAAAAGGTGAAGAAACATAGAAGAAGCGCAAAACACAGAAGTAGCACAAAATACAGATGAAGCGCAAAGCATAGAAGAAGAGGAGAAATACAAAAGAAGAGCAAAACACAGAAGAAGTGGAGAAACACAGAAGAAGCACAAAATATAGAAGAAGTTCAAAAACACAGAAGAAGTGCAAAACACGGAAGATGCGCAAACCACAGAAAAGGTGTAGAAACATAGAAGAAGCGCAAAACACAGAAGTAGCACAAAATACAGATGAAGCGCAAAACATAGAAGAAGAGGAGAAATACAAAAGAAGAGCAAAACACGGAAGAAGTGGAGAAACACCGAAGATGCGCAAAACATAGAGGAAGTAGAGAAACACAGAAGAAGCAAAAAAAATTGAAAAAGCGCAAAGCATCGACGTGGAGAAACACAGAAAAAGCACAAAATATAGAAGTGGAGAAATACAGAAGCAGTGCAAGACACAGAAGATGCGCAAAATACAGAAGATTCGCAAAACACAGAAGAAGTGGAGAATCACAGAAGATGCGCAAAACACAAAAGAAGTGGAAAAACACTGAAGAAGCACAAAACACAGACGATTGTAAAACACAGAAGAAGTGGAGAAACAGAGAAGAAGAGCAAAACACAGATGAAGCACCAAAACACAGAAGATGCGTAAAACACAGAAGAAGTGGAGAAACACAGAAGAAGCGCAAAACACAAAAGAATCACAAAACACTGAAGAAGCTCAAAACACAGAAGAAACGTAAAACATGGAAGATTCACAAAACACTAAAGAAGTGGAAAAACACAGAAGAAGAAACTTAAAACACAGAAGATGTGCAAAACACTAAAGAAGCGCAAAACACAGCAGAAGCGAAAAACACAGAAGAAGCGCAAAGCACAGAAGATGCGCAAAACATAGA
>JAOTAX010050308.1:0-10405 GCA_025629825.1 Erythroxylum guanchezii | reverse complement strand
GGATTAGTTTAGACCGATAGTCTTAAGGTTTCCAACGCTAACTTGTTTCAAAGTGTATGTTATCGGATGTCGGAATTTGTTTTTCAGTTCGATTGCATCGTTCGTTTGGCTTTGTATGCGATTCGATTTCGATTATGTTTTTTCTTCTGTTTGTTCGCTTTCGCTCTTTCGATTCGCTTTCGATACTTCCGCTTTATAACCTTCGATTCGATTCGATTTCGCTTCTGTTGCTTTCGTTTGGTTTTGTGTCCAACCGTTTATTTGCTTTTCGTTTCCGTATTTCTGCTTTTTCGGTTGGGGTCCGGTTCTCCAGGATCGGGTCCCAACAATAAGCCTTTACTTATGGCGTCATTGAATCGTTTAACCTTAGTAAGGAAATTATTGAATCTAAAAGTAGTTTTACCCTTTTCTTTAGTAGAACCAATAACCACCTCTACAGCGGAATGGTCTAAGCATACAAGGATATGAAAATGAGTTGAGCTCGTAGGGTATTACATGAGCCATAGGTTATTTACTACTGCTCTATACAATTTCTTTCTTATAAGCCAACTTACTACTTGTTTATTGATTTATAAAAAGAAACTACCATTAAACCTCATGTCATTTAAGGTTATATTTTCTAGGCATTTCTTAATGTCTTCATTGACCTCTTTCTCACTTATTTTGTCTCCTTTAGCTTCCTAAATAGCTATGTATAATCGAAATCCCCTAAGACAATACATGGATTATGAATTAAAGCAGTCATTAATTCTGTCTTTTTAGAGGTTACTCCTCTAAAAATCATGATTGCAACATATATGAAGGTTATCTCCATCAAACTATTGATACCATTCATTCAAACCACAAGAAGTATACTTTGATCTGAAATAAACGACTGTTGGACGATCCCTTTATTTATGTTATAAACTACTATAATTCGACCATTATAATGAGCCTAATGGTTGGAGATAAAATTCCATCTATTCCCCAACATCCATAAACATTTGTTAACTTATTTTATTTAACTTTTGTCTCTAGGAGTTCTACCAAACAAGATCTCTTTGAGAATAGTTAGTTATGCAACACATGTTATTTTTAGGACAGTTCATACCTTTGATGTTGTAAGGAATTTTAATAAGGAAGAAGTTTAGACTATAGGCCTCTTCCTTTTTAGTTTCCTCCTTAGTTTCTTCCTAAAATCTGTTTCTATAAAATATTTTTTATCCTTATTAGATCCCTGCTTAAGTATAACAGAAGGACTATATATTGTTAGATTACAACTTGCTTCCTCTTCTTCTGCAGTGACAACTTCACTTTTTAAGTTAGATTTAGATACGTTAGCATTTTGAGGGACTGAGACAACCTTTTCTGAGACTTAAGTTTCTTGAGAGTTTTTGGTTAGTACCACTAGAGAGGTTTGAATAGCTTCTCATGACTTTTGCCTAGTTTCCATTGCTCCAGGTGCTTCCTCTCTCCTTATGTAGTTAATGGTATAGGCTAGTCTAGTTGCTCCTTTACCAAAGTCTTCCATATATGTTTTTACTTATCCTTTGATTTATCCTTAGAGCTAGGGAACCTTCACTAGTAAGAGAGTGTTACCTAAAGTCTATCAACTTCCTATCCTTTGAAAGTTTCTTAATCTTAATAATGGAATTTAAAAGTAGTTTCTCTATTTCAAACTCTAGATAGACTCTGGCATAGCTTATTCTGCTTACCCCAATTGTGTTTTCATTTAAAGCAAATAGGCTTACTTAAAGAGCTAGCTAAGTGGCCCAAACCAGCAATGAACGAGTACTCAAGGGATATGTTATCAAATTTACTCACAAGGCGATGCTCTTTCTTTCCTCTTTATTCAAAGCCATTTCTGGTTTCCATTTCTAGAGTAAAAGGGGCTTACCTTGAACATACCAAGGCCCCATCTAGAACTTTGTTTATGTTGGCTTTAGTAAAGAATCTAAAATGGAAAACTTCATCCTTATTTATTAAAGCTGTTTTCAGGCTTAGCTTATGCCAATAGTCATCTGCCCCCTTCCTAACCACTGGGAGTGGAAGTCTTTTGTCCATGAAGAAATCAACCAAATGTTTTTCCATCTACGATTCCAACTAACAAGATCTCTCATGGGGGAGTCACCAATGAGTCATCTCCTTTAGTGATCCTAGGGATGTATTTGAGCTTCTCTTGAAGGTATTAATCTCTTACAACTTGTTTCCAAATTCTAAGTTTCTTATCTGGTGTAGAAGAACATGAGTTATTTTAGCCAATTTTTTGTCTCCACCCATATATGTGTATAGGGTTGTAGCTTAACTTACAAGTTAAGCAGCTTCATCCTAAAGACTGACCATAAGGCTTTTGTTGCCATCTAAAAGGATCCTTAGAGTTGCCTTCATCTCCAGTAAATAGTGAGACTTTTAACCATAGTGTGATGGTCTTGGATTCATGGCCACTTCTTTTCCAAAAATAGTAGAAAAAAAGGACCAAGATACATGAAGAAAATTAGTTCTTTTGAAAAGATTTGTATAATATTAAGCATATCGTATTGGCATATATTTATGAACTTATTAGGATATTAGTTTCTTTTTAAGGTCAAAAAATTTCAAACTTTATAAAATTTTCCAATTTTAACTCAAACTTTAGTAAGTGACAATAAAATGCTAAAGCTTCAATTTTTTTTTTACAAAAATAGCCTGATGTAATCTTTCTGTTAACGTTGTTGAAATACCATGACACATCACCTAACATCTTTGCCACGATGATGACATATGGACTTCAATTTTCACGTCAATATATTATGATTTTAATGAAAAATAAATATAATTATTAATTTAATTAATTTACCACATTTTCTAATATATATAATGGATAAATAACATTGAAATATAGCAAACCCAAGATTTCTCGACACTACTTCTCTCATCTTGCATCCACTAGTTTTTTTGCATTTTAGTTTTTCTGCTTCTGTTTTAGCAACTTATTGTCTCTTTTTCTACCAAACAATGTATCTCTTATTCTTTTTGCTTTCTTTTTTTTTTGGAATAATATTATTTTTATGAGAAATTCAAGAAAAAGCGGCGAAGAGAGAGAGAGGGAGGGAGGGAAATTTACGTGGGATCCCCCACTTGTTTACATCAATGCATGGTTCTATTCCCCGGGAAGGTTACAAAGGTTACGATCCTCCTCTTCCCTCCCTTTCCTAACTCATGCCTGTCTACCTTTATATATACACTGTATAATTGAAAAATAACCAGAGTAGATGTTAATAAAGCTTTTTTTAATTTTGTTTTTTGGTTCCGATAGAATGGAAGAAGTGATGGGTTCGCTCGTTTTGAGATGAGTATCCCCTTTTTTTTGTCTTCAAGTAAGGAAACATCTTGGGTTCTGCTGTATAGAGACTTGTTTATACTAAAAGCAGTAACTTTTGTTGTTTATTGTTGAAGTGTTGGATTTTGAATATGATAAGGATGATAGCAATTTCAAAGCAAATGAGAAAGAAACTGCAGTCCATAAAACCCTTACCCAACTTTCCAATGAATTTAATGGAAAGTCTAACTTGTCCTTGCAACGATTTTTCAGCTATCAACGCGCAATTGTCATATCTACAGGCTCTTTGAAGCTTGATCTCGCACTTGGTATTGGTGGATTGCTAAAAGTGGCTTTCGGGTGAAAAAGTTTCTAGGTTTCATTATGAATCCAGTTACCAAATTTCTGTGTGCGTTAAGGTTTAGATTACAACCAAAGTTTTGAATGGATTAAATCATATCCCTCTGTCCAGTTGATTCAGAGGCTTACACTTTGAACATTGAGTTAATGAATATGAACATAATCGTTGATGTCATCTTGATTGTAAATTGATTTGGCTCTAAAATTTGATGCCATGATTACAAATATCAGCCCAAATGTACTGGATCCCATCAGAACTCTGAAGTTAAATATGCTTGAGCGAGAGTAGTACTAGGATGGGTGACCTCCTGGGAAGTCCTCGTGTTGCACCCCTCACCCACATCTTTTTTTAACATGTTCTCGCAAGCGCAAGTAGGGTTTAGCCCCGGTTCTGCTACTCCGTCGTTAGGGAAACGACAACACCCACCAGACCCCCCGAACAGGGGAGTCGTTCCGCTGTCGACTTCAGGTGCCAGATTGGTTGACTCTTCGAACGAAATCTGGGAAAGAAATAAGTCGACCCCAATAGTGGAAGACATGGACATTGAGCACCTACCAGATCTCTGTGAAGTATAGACGATGAGTCTCCAGTACCGAGATCAAAATACGCAGTTGCCCTGTTTCTCCTTTGCACCAGGCTTTCAGGAGGAATTGAAAAAACCATTGAAAGATTCATTAATTGTTAAGGTGCTGGGTAAAACTGTAGGGTACTATTTTTTAGCATCGAAAATCAATCAGTTATGGAAGCCCACCAGAAAGGTTGAGATTGCTGACCTCCAAAATGATTTCTTTCTGATAAAATTTTCTAACGAGGACGACAGACGGGTTGCCCTTACTAAAGGTCCCTGGGTCATCCAAGATCATTACCTAACAGTGCGGGAATGGTCGTCGGGATTTCACCCTGCTACGACTGGCATGGACAAGACCCTCGTATGGATTCGTTTACCTGAATTGCCAATGGAATTTTATAATGCCAATGTTCTTGCAACTCTTGCTCGATCTATCGGTAAACCTATGAAACTCGATGGTAATACATTCCATGCGAATAGGGGAAAGTTTGCCTAGATTTGTGTGGAAATTGATTTAACGAAACCTCTTGTGCCTGTGATTGAAGTGGAGGGGGTGAGATATAATGTGGTCTACGAGGCTCTGCATACGATTTGTTTCTGGTGTGGCATTTATGGACATACCAGTGTTACTTCTGAGGTACTGAAAGAGGGGACTCCGGAGAGTGCTGGAGCTTCTCAGGAAAATTCAACTTTGGATGTTGTTGATGTTCCACGACAGGAAACGAACCCGATTCATGGCGAATGGATGGTTGTCGCCAGGAAGAGAAACCCAAAAGCTGTGAACCGCCCACCAAGTACTGGTTTCGGAAGTAATAGATTCCATAGTCTTCCGACAGAAGACGCAGACACCTCCCTTGATGGTATCAGTGATTCAGCTCCGGAGAAAAATCTAGGGAGGGATCATATGTTAGAAAAGCGTAGAAGTAATGGAGGTCGACTTCATCGTGCTTCAAGGAACTAAAAGCGGAATCGGCCCAGGGCCAAGACAGAGCTGCTCCTCTGGGGTCATCCTTTCCTTTGAGGTTTCGGGCCTCAACATCGACAAGCCATCCCCTGACCGTCCAGGTCCCTTCCTCCCAAACGACTCATCTTTCCCCAGGATAGAATTTTAGTGGATCTCAATTTGTCTTCCATGTCAACCGACCTCCTAATTTAAAGCAGGGAGAGGGTGACACGGATGATCGTGGTGCTGGTGTTACAGGTGTCTCTCCAATGGTCCTACCGAGTGACTTGGTGGAGGAAGAAATTCCAATTGAAGTTAATGTGAGGGGCCAATCCCATATGGACTTGACATCATGATGTTTTGGTTCTATCTATTACGTTAATGATGAATTTAAATATCTTAATGTGGGACATTAGAGGCGTAGGAAATAAAGTGTCCCGACGTCATCTTAGGAAATTTGTCCAGTCTAATAAAGTCGATTTTGTGGTGTTGGTTGAGACTAAAGTAACCTTTGAACAACACAAGTTCCATTGGCAACGAATGGGATTTGATGGCTTTTCAGTTAGAGACTCGGTTGGTCGTGTGGGAGGCATTTGGATTTTGTGGAAAATGAGTGCATGTGCATTCTCTGAACTGTGTTCCACTTCTCAGATGATTACCGGATTGATTGTTATGGCTAGTGGCCAGTCCTGATTCTTACAGCTGTATATGCTAGCACCAATGCGAGTCTCCGAGAGCAATTATGGAATGACCTTCATGATATTTTTGCAAACCGTTGTCAACCATGGCTTGTCATTGGAGATATGAATGATATAATTTCCCGTGCGGAAAAACAAGGTGGTCGTTTTTCTCAAAGTAGAGCAGATAAATTTAATAATCATCTCCAGTGGTGTAATCTTATAGATTTGGGATACATTGGCCAAAAATACACTTGGGTTCGCAATTCCTTCCCTAGAATTGCAGAATGTCTTGATCGCGCCATTGCTTCTGTGGAGTGGAGGGTATTGTTTCCTGAAGCGGTAGTTTGGCATCTCCCCCGAGTGTATTCTGACCATTCTCCTCTGCTGGTCAAGTTGGGTGGTGTGTCGAGTTATGGGTGTGTTCGGCCTTTCAGGTTTGAGGCTGCGTGGATTACGGATTATAGGTTCTCTGACGTGGTCAAAAATAATTGGTATATTGCGAAACATCCTTCTGAATCCTTACGGCTAATGGAGGAGGCATGTAGGGCATTCAATCGGTATGTATTTGGGAGCATTTTTTGTCGAAAGAGAAGGCTTAAAGGTCGGATTGATGGGATTCAACGAAGTTTGTAGCATTATGATTCGCATAATCTTAGAGTTTTGGAAAAGGAGCTCATTTCAGAATATAATCACACTCTTGCTCAGGAGGAAATCCCTTGGTTTCAAAAAAGTAGAGAACAGAAACTGATTTTTGGAGACTGAAATACCAGATTTTTTCATGCCTCCACGGTGGTGCGTCGAAAACGTAATAAAATTAAGAGATTAAAATTACGTGTAACTGAGGAGTGGTGTGACGACCCTGTTCAGGTTAAATAGGAAGTCTTAACTTATTTTCAAGACTTGTTTGCGAGTTCAGCAGGTAGTGGGGACAGTGGTGTTAGCCAGAATCATTCAAAACTCCAACAGGCTTCTGTGGATATCTTGAGTGGGCCGGTAACTAGCGATGAAGTTTGGGGTGCTCTGTCTTCCATGGGTAATCATAAAGCTCAAGGACCTGACGGCTTTCAGCCACTTTTCTTCAAAACATTTTGACATTTGGTGGGTGGTTCGATGACTAATATGGTCTGACATGCTTTCGAGACTGGCAACATTGATGATCGGTTAGCGGAGACATTAATTGCTTTAATTCCGAAAGAACCTTCTCCTATCTCTATTACACAATTTCGACCAATCAGCTTATGCAATGTTAGCTATAAACTGATTACGAAAATCATTGTGAATAGATTGCATCCTTTTCTTAAGGATATTGTGCATCCCTTTCAGAGCAGCTTCATCCCGGGTCGAAGCACAGTTGATAATATTCTAAATGCCAGGGAATTGATTTATACGATGAAGCGGTCTAAGAGCCGAAAGGGTGTAATGATGGTCAAGATAGATCTTGAAAAAGCATATGACCGTATTAATTGGGATTTCCTTGAAGGTGTGTTTTCTGATTTCGGCTTCCTAACGGTCATTATCTCTCTTATCATGAATTGTGTTCGGAAATCTTCACTTGCTGTCTTATGGAATGGTGAATGTCTTCCTTCTTTTCGCCCATAGAGAGGTATCCATCAAGGTGATCCTCTTTCGCCTTATCTGTTTGTTTTGTGTATGGAGAAACTTGGTGCTATGATTAATTCGTCGGTGGAAAGACAGGAATGGGCCTCAGTATCTTGCTCTCGTGGTGGTCCAAATTTATCTTGTTCTTTGCGGATGATGTCATTTTGTGTGCTCAAGTTAATATTAATCAAGCTCAGGTTATCAACTCGGTCCTTGAGAAATTTAGTACGGCTTCGGGTCTAAAAATTAATATGAATAAGTCAAAGTTTATTTTTTCGAGTGGCCCAAAGACTTTGATTTCTCATAAGGTGCCGGCGGAGTCCTAAAAGCAACGTCCGCCGATCCCTGGTCGGCATCGTTTATGGTTGAGACTAGGACGGTATCTGATCGTCTTCGAGCCCCCAACTTTCGTTCTTGATTAATGAAAACATCCTTGGCAAATGCTTTCGCAGTTGTTCGTCTTTCATAAATCCAAGAATTTCACCTCTGACTATGAAATACGAATGCCCCCGACTGTCCCTGTTAATCATTACTCCGATCCCGAAGGCCAACACAATAGGACCGAAATCCTATGATGTTATCCCATGCTAATGTATACAGAGCGTAGGCTTGCTTTGAGCACTCCAGCTCTCAACGTGAAGCGCTTGGGGGGATTCTTGGAATTAATTCGACTGATAACATTAGTAGATATTTGGGTTTTGACCTAGGGTAAGGCAGGAGCTCTGTTGACGATTTTAGTCAGTTGGTTACTCGTATGAGTCAAAAACTGTCCAGCTAGAAAGTGAGCCTTCTTAATTTGGCTGGGAGAGTCACTCTTGCTAGAGCCACGTTAACTGCAATGCCTAGTTATTTAATGCAAGTCACTTGGTTCCTTAACAGAGCGTGTAATGCAGTTGACCGGATTGTGCGAGATTTTATTTGGCACTCTTTGGATGATAAGAGAGGTGTGCATTTACTCTCTTAGGACACAACCACCAAACCGAAGGCTGCCGGTGGCCTGGGAATTCATAAATGTTGACCTATGAACATTGCTTTTTTGGGTAAGCTCGTGTGGAGTGCTCATGAAAAACAAAGGAAGCTATGGGTCCGTATGATTTGTGGGAAGTATGCCCCCAATTTGACGGTGTTGGACTGGATTCAAATGCCTAACTGTTCTCCAATTTGGCGTGATCTACTGAAGGCGAGGGTTGAGATTATTGAGGGCTTTCGGTACAAAATAGGCGATGGCCGCTCGGTTTCTTTGTGGCACAATCCTTGGTTACGGAACAAACAACTGATTGATCGTGTTCCTTTGGTGGACGATAGTGACTGGGACTTGATGGTTAGTGATATTCTGGACGACACGGGCATATGGAAACTCCAGGACCTTCGTACTACTATTCTGAGTGAAATCCGAGATGAGTTTCCGTCCATCCATCCTCCGGTGGGATCTTGGGCTTCGGATGAGATCATTTGGGGAAATTTTACCACTGGTCACTATTCTGTCAAGAGTGGGTTTCAATGGTTAACTGGGGTGGACTCTGAGGGAGATGATAATTAGCGGTGGATCTGGAAGATTCGAGGGCTGGATAAAGTTAGGATTCTTAGCTGGCTCATTTAGCATGGCAGAGTTCATACTCAAGAACTTCGCGCAAGGAGAGGAATTGAAGTTTCAGACTTATGCAAGCGTTGTGGGTCTGGGGCCGAGACAATTTCTCATCTCTTTGGGGATTGTGCGAAAGTAACTGGTGTTTGGCAATAGTATGCTAGTCTTTTCTCCGATAGCTTGCTAAGCAATACTCCCTTTTCTTCATGGTTTAAGATTCATTGTCAAGATGGTTTGGTGTTAATGAATGGTTGGCGGCTTGATATTAGTTTTCTTGGGATCATCTGGTCTATTTGGTGCCTTCGTAATAGAGAAGTTATTGCCAATGTTGAGTTCAGTCAGTTGGAACGGGAGCATTTTGTTTATAATATGATTCATGAATGGAATTCATATCTGGGGTTGGTCAAGATTAGTACTTCGAGAAGCGCTCGATTGGTTGCCTGGTAGCCTCTGCGAAATACTGTTGTTGCTTTGAATGTGGACGGGAGTGTTCTGGGCAACCCAGGAGATGAGGGTATTGGTGGTGTTCTTAGAGACTGCTATGGTAATTGGTTGGACGGTTTTTCTGAATTTGTTGGCAGGGATACCAATATGGGTGCAGAGTTATTAGCTATTCGAACAGGTCTACTTGTTTCCTGGAATCATTCCTATAGAGATGTTTGGTTATTTTCAGATTCGTTAGAAGCTCTCCGGTGCTTGGAAACTACAGACTGGACGTTTCATCCCCATGGTAATTTAATTGGGGATATCAGAGCTATTCTCAGTTGGGGCTGGTTTGTCCGATGTGAGCATATTCTTCGGGAAGGCAATAGCGTCGCTGATATTCTAGCTAAACGGGGAAGCCATGGACGGGAACCGTTTCAATTTTGGCTCACCCCTCCGGCGTTTGTGGATGCTGCGGTTCTTGGTGACGCTGTTAGTGTCATGTTTGTCAGGGACTCGTTCTCTTTTCTATTTGTAATTTTTTCTTTCCTTTGCACCAAAAAAAAAAAAACTGAGAGGCGAAACTAATGACGCAAAATTTGACCTCACTTAAAAAACAAGCAAGAGTTGCAAGTTCATTTTATTGTCACTACAACAAAAATGACATACGGTACAAGTGATAAGTGCTATTAAATATGAATGGTAACACTAATGAGTATGCTATGACAGTCCATGTTATTAAAGATATGATGCTTTAGTAAAAGTTTTGATATGTTATTATCGAGTTTAATATGACATTTATTGATAGCTATAAATGCGTTTATATTACATTTTATAAATACTATAAATTAGTTATTTGTAACATTTTTAAAATGTTATATATTAACTTTTTTTAATTAATTATGTCAATAAATCATATTTAAATCAATCTTAATATCATTAAATGATTAAAATTTTTAATACATAAGT
>JAOTAX010050215.1:0-10409 GCA_025629825.1 Erythroxylum guanchezii | reverse complement strand
TTTCTAATTGCACAACAACTATTCCAGGGATTTTATCTTTATGATTAATAATTAAATAATTAAAAATACATAAAGATGAAGAATGCCTTTTATTGAATAAAACAAAATTTATACAATTAAATGTACAACTAAAATTGGCTACAAGGGCATAAACCAACAAAAATGACATCATCAAAATCTTCGAATGGCCTGCCAAAAAAGTCTCGATAATGCATCATATCAGCGTAATCTTAGCAAATGTGATACATAATAGTACAAACTAATCAAGGAATTTCTTGTACACACTTATGATAAGTGTTAATTAATTCGTTTCGATTAACAAACCTGTATGTATAAAGATCTAACCTCAAATAATGCTCTCACATCTCATTCTTACTCACACGCCACTAAAATTTAATCGTAAAGACATCGAATATGCAAATGAGACAATTAATTGTAGAAATGTATCTATAATTTAATTTTGAACTAGTTGTAAGTGTTCATCGTGTAATACGTAACGGTACCTTAGTTACGTATCCCAGATTGAACGTGAAAAGGGCAAGAAATGAAGAAATGCGGAAATAACTAATTTTAGTCTTTATAGCTTTAAAAGAGCTTTTCAAAGCCGAAATGAGCGCGAATCCACAACCGTCTTTACGGGACTACTCTCTAGGATGAGGGTAAGATTTTTCTACAGTTTTGTCAAAACGTAAGCTCTCTTAAGGAGTCAGAAAATCTTTATGCTTACAATTGATTATATCAACAACTGTAGGAGACCTTAAATTTTATATATAGCTTCCATATCGGGCTTCCCCATCACAAGGTCGATATGGGTCCAGTCCATACTAATTGGGATCCATTTTTCATCAAGACTTCGACCCATTGATTTAGATTATTTATTGGGCTACTTTATTATATTTATTTGTATCAAATTATTTAACTTAACCGATAAGTTATTAAAAAATCAAAAAATGCAATTAATAGTTGTCCAACTTTATAAAAAAGGACAAAATTGTCCAACACATCGATATTCGAAATCACAAGAAAAATGAATATTGATTTCTATTTGTTCAAAAATCTTATAGAAAACGTACAATTAACATAAACTTATTCCCTATAATTATCAATTTGACAAAAATCTATTGATGCTAAATATCATAAATTAGAGTTCTTCACCAATATATTCGAAATAAAAATTAATAAATACAAATAATTAATTAACACCTCATAAAACATTTAATATGAATTAACACCTAAATCTTATGAGCATTTATTTTCCATAAAAATTGACTATTATTATCAAAAACTAATTTGCAAAAGTAGTTTTTAACCATATTGACCAACTAGTATGCGACAATGGTTAGACATTAGAAAGAAAAATATAAAGCTTAATAGTAAATTTTAGTTTGTTAATATGTAAAAATATAGTAAATTTTAGTTTGTTAATATGCAAAAATATAAAGCATAAAATAATATATGAAATAATATAGTAACCTAACATTAGGAAACACTAATCGACTAGTAGCATATATTGATTAACCAATAATCTCGAATCAGTTTTAGGTATCATTTTAGGAATTATAGATATTTTCTTATCTTTTTATATTCTCTTAAATCACCTTAATATGATATTTTGCTAAAATATTGAACAATATGAATATTGACAATAGCTAAACCAATATGATTTTCACTAAAATTTTTCCTCTTCCTTAAATGATATCGCTACAACTAATTATGCCTAAATTTTCTAAGCATTTTTTTAAAGATATAGGTGATTATATCTTATTATTTAATTTTGGATATTATTTGATAATTGGACCTCATTGTGTTTATGTGGAACTCTTCGAAGATAAGTTTCATAAGGTTAAATCATAATTAAGATGGGGTTTAAACATATAGTCTATTATTGGATAATAGTTATCCTAGGAAGCAAAAATTTGAATTGATTATGGCAGCTAGAATATGGATGGGATTCACATATGTAGTTGGTTAAATGTTGTCATTTGTGAAGAGTAAAATCAACATATGTTGGATGACTTGGCAGCTAGATATCTATGGATATTATCGATAATGTTTGTGAGCTGATTGCGTTGAGATAGAAGTCCATTTGTTGCAAACTTCTCTTTTGTATCATGTCACCTTGGCTGAAGGGTTTTGTGTTATGTTTTTCTTTAACTTTCTTGTCGATGATTGGATTGTCTTGTAGCTAAGATTTGTCATCTTGAGCTTTACGTAACTTGGTTGGTTGATCTGTTGCTTTAGCATGACTTGAGTGGAGCCCTTAGAGCTGCATTCTTTTGTAGTCTTCGTTATCAATAGGAAGTCTTTCTGTAGTTGTTTTGGGTGATATGGCTAGACAATCAGTGAGTGAGTGAAATCTTAGTCGTTGGGTCTTTCGGATCTTAAATGATTTTTGATTTCTGGATTTTACGTTAATTCTTGATCCACATTGGTTGCTGCATTTCTCTATTCTGGTGTGATTTTGTGGGCTGCAAAATTGTTGATCGTGCATGATTTGGCTACTGTGTTCTCTTCTATTTTGAACGTCTATTGAGGGCAATTTTGTAGCTGATTTTTCTCCGTGTGTTTGCATGATCAGGCTGGGCAAAATATGTGATTGTGGAATTTTTACAACTGCTGTTCTTGATCGATAGTGGTGGTTTTCTAGGAAAAGTTCTAACAACTGTTATGGTTGTTGTTGCCCCGACATTTGCAACATTTCGGTGAAGAAACGTCTACATCTATTGGTGATTTGTTCGCTTCTGTGTATGAGGTGGTTTAGTGACAATATCGGAAGACTGCAATAACATTCTAAATGAACAACTTTCTGATTCGTCATTGAAGGAGCCAAATTAATTAGGGAAGTTGTTTTACTACACTCAAATGTATTTGTTTATGTTCTTTATTATTTTAATCACTTGAGTTGCCTGTTTATTATCTTTATTGTTAAAAGTTGTTGAGAAAAATCCTCTGTTGAGGTTAATATGAGGCAGTCATACTATTGAGTGTGAATTACTTTCACAGTAGTAAGAACAGGAGATAATGTCAAGGGTTGGGTGAGTCAGATTTGTAATGCCTTAAAAAAAATTATTGTTATATCACAGGTGGAAGTAATTAAGATGGGTGAAGGTCCCATAGATGTAGGCAAGGTGTCCCGAACTGTATTAACAAATTTTGGTGTTGATTTACATTTGTGTGTTTAATTTTTCTATTTTTGATTGCGCTAGAAACGACTGCAATCAAATCAGAGATTTTACGAAACTACCACACCCTTTCGGAAATTTTCAATTGGTATCAAAGCAGCTCACCGAATTAGAACTTGGTATGTCAAGTTTGTGCAGATTTGTGTTTCGCAATTATGGCTATAAGAGAAGAAGCATTAATCATCAGGCCACCGTTGTTAGATGGTTCAAATTATACTACGTGGAAATCTCGGATGAGAGTATTTATTCAGGTATAGGGAACAAAAGCGTGGAACTTAGTGTTACATGGTTGGACACATCCAATTATAACTGATGGCAAAGGAGAAGTAGTAGTGAAAGATCATTTGAGTGGATAAGAGTTGAAGAAGAGAGAGCACTTGAAAACTCTCAAGCCATGTATGCCATCTTTAGTGCCATTGATGAAGGTCACTTCTTAATGATATCAGCTTGTGAATTAGCAAAAGAAGTGCGGGATACTTTGCAAACTGCACAAGAGGGATCAAAATCTGTGATAACCTCAAAACTTCAGATGTTGGTTGTGAGATTTGAAGAGTTGAAGATGGATGAGAATGAAACAATTGGAGACTTCCATGAGAGACTGTGTGACATAGCAAACCAAGCACATCAACTTGGGAAGAAGTATTCTAACCTGAAACTAGTTAAGAAGACAATGAGATCATTGCCTCCGAGGTTCATACCAAAAATTGCAACAATCGAGGAAGCTCATAATATCAATGAATTGCCATTAGATAAGGTAATTGGAATTCTTTCCAAATTTGAGATGAATTTGTTAAGGGGTAAACAGGAGAGGAACAAAGGATTGACATTGCAAGCCAAGATTAGTAAAGCTGTGAATGACTTTAAAGATGAATCCAATAAGAATGATGATATGGAGTTATTGACAAGAAATTTTAGTAAGTGGTTAAAGAAAGTGAAGAAGGATAGATCTAATTTTAGGCAAAACGGTGGGAGCTCATCAAATAGTAATTTCAAACAACAAGCTAAAACTCAGAAAGGTGAAAGAAAAGTGAAGAAAATTCAATATCATGAATGTCAAGGCTTTGGACATGTGCAAGTGGAATGTGCCAACACTTTGAAGAAGAGAAAAAGGAAGTCCTGTACAAGCACTTGGAGTGAGAATCAATCCAGAAGTGAGCATGATAGTGAAGAATAATTTGTGAATAATATTGTGTTGGTTGCTTTATACAGCAAAGTCTAGTTACTTGCTTAACAATAGCCAAGAAGGAAGAAACTGATGATAAAAACGTGCATAAATTATAAAATTTTAGGAAAATGCCGATGAAACAGCTCAACATCTATGTCAGTGATGACAGTGGTTCAAATGACAAAAAAGAGGATATATATGAAGCCTATGAATTAATGTATGCAAAATAGGTACAAACATGCAAGAAAAATGAAAAGGTAAAGAAGGAAAACCTCTCCATGAAGAACATCATTCAAGATCCTAAGAATAAGTTGTTATCTATAATAGATGAGTTTAATGAAACAAAGTTGAAGCTAGTCAATATGGAAAAGAGAATAAGAATGTTAAATGGAGGTATCGACAAGTTAGAAAAGTTGTTGTCAATTGGTAAGATTAAAGGAGACCTTCAAGGTATTGACTATAAGGGTGAATGTTCTGAGTTGAATGATGAGAAAAATGGTGTCCAGATTTGTCCAAGGAGAAATCTCAAAGAAGAACGGAAAGTTCATACCTACATGTCACTTTTGTGGGGTAATCGGGCACATAAGGCCAAATTGTTACAAGTTATTACAAAAGATATTTCAAAGGGGTCAAAACCGAAAATCTAGACACTCTCCATTAAATTTCCAGTAGTAACCCATGTTACCAAAGCATACTTGGATTAGAAAGGGTGAATTATAAGCACAAAGATGCAGTGAAGGAAAAATAAGAAATTGTCCAAATTCACGGTTAGTTGTTATTGTTGAAGAAACTGTTCAGACAGAGGATACGTTAGTTGTTTTAGAAAAAGAAATCAACCAAACAGTTGATGATAAAGATAATGTGACGAGGAATAAGACTAGGTTTAAATTTCTTCAAAGGGCTCATGGACTGTGTGCTTTACATTTTTGAAGTATATTTTGAGTTTGTTAAAAAAAAAGGAGGTTTGAAGGAGTTAACATCTAGGCTTTTTGAGTCTTTGTGGGTTTTCTAAGGTTTAGGTGATTGATATTTGTCTGCCTTTTTTCTTACTTGTTCAATAGCATATTTGATGTGAGAAGGAGGCTCTCCCTGATAATTTGAGAGTTCTGCTTTTGGATTTTGATTTACGAAGTTATGTCGAGAAAATGTTAATGCTTGGTTGGAGACCTATAAGAAGATTCAAATTTCAGATGATTTGGCCTATTCAAGTTCTATCTTAGTTTCTCTCTATATTGTAGGTTGTATGAGTTTGGGCAATATGTGTTCATATGGTTTATATGAGGAGAAGATTGATTAAGTTTGATTATGATTTGTTGAATGCATTTTTGGGGTTCTAAATTTAACGAGTCATCTACGGATGACTTTGATGTAAGTAATGATATGTTGGATAGTATTTTGACTGGTGGTAAATTGTCATTTTGGCATGCTTATGATTCTTTCGCTGCACCTACTGTTGATTCTTATGTTTCTTTATTTGCTAAGTTGATCGCATTGAAGGCATTCTTCATTTTGGTATTGTTTTGTCCCAAGGGGGAGATATCATATTGTTTTTGGTGACTGCTCAATTTAGGGGGAAATTTCAAGGTATCTATGTGAATATTAGTCTTGCTTTTTAGCATTTTTTATCCCAAGGGGAGAAAACTATGTTGGAACATGTTGTTTTGTTGATTGTGTTATATTACTTTTATTTCTTTGGATAATTGATTATGTTTGGATCTTGTTGATTGATTAAGGGGGAGTTCTCATGTGGTTTGTGAATTCGATGTTATACATCCAATTATCTCCTTTAGGGGGAGTTTCAAATATGTAACAAATAATACTAAAAAAGGGGAGATTGTTACTACATAGGTGATTATATTTTTATTATTTAATTTTGGACATTATTTGATAATTAGACCTAGTTGTGTTTATGTGGAACTCTTCCAAGATAAGTTTGATAAGGTTAAAATCCTAATTAAGATGAGGTCCAAATGTATAGTATATTCTTGGATAATAACTATTATAGGAAGCAAATTTTCTAGAATTTGAATTGATTATGGTAGCTGGAATATGGCTGGGATTCACGTATGTCATTGACTAAATGTTGTCATTTTTGGAGAGTAAAATCGATATATATTGGATGACGTGGCAGTTGGATATCTAGGGGTATTGTCGATGATGTTTGTGAGTTGATTGCATTGAAAAGAAGTCCATTTGTTACAAATTTCTCTACTGTATCACGTCACCTTGGCTGAAGGGTTTTGTGTTGTTTTTTTTTCTTTGACTTTCTTGTCGATGATTGGATTGTCTTGCAGCTAAGATTTTTCATCTTAAGCTTTACGTAACTTGGCTGGTTGATCTATTGCTTTAACGTGACCTTAATGGAGTCCTTAGAGTTGTGTTCTTTTGCAGTCTTCATTGTCAATGGGAAGTCTTTTTGCAACCGTAATTTTTTGTAGTTGTTTTGGGTGATTTGGCTGGACAATCGGTGAGTGAGTAAAATCATAGCTACTAGGTTTTTCTAATCTTAAATGATCTTTGATTGTTGGATTTTACGTTGATTCTTGATCCACATTAGTTGCTGCGTTTCTCTATTCTAGTGTGATTTGGGGGGCTGCAAAATTGTTGATCGCACATAATTTGACTACTGCGTTCTCTTCTATTTTGAACGTCTATTGAGGGCAATTTTGTAGCTGATTTTTCTCTGTATGTTTGTGTGATTTGGTTGGGTAAAATTTGTAATTATGGAATCTTTGCAATTGCTGTTCTTGATCGATAGTGGTGTTTTTTTGAGAAAAATTCCAGTAGCTATTATGGTTGTTACAACCCTGACATTTGCAACGTTTCGGTGAAGAAACGTCTACGTCTATTGGTGATTTGTTCGTTGTTGTATATGTAGTGGTTTGGTGACAATATTGGAGGACTGCAACAACATTCTCGATGAACAACTTTCCGATTCGTCATTGAAGGAGCTGAATTAATTAGGGAAGTTGTTTTTCTAAACTCAAGTGTATTTGCTTATGTTTTTATTATTTTAATCACTTAAGTTGTCTATTTATTATCTTTATTGTTAAAAGTTGTTGAGAAAAATCTTCTGTTGAGGTTAGTACAAGGCAATCGTACTATTGTATGTAAATTACTTTCACAGGTGGTGAGGATAAAGGATGATGTCAAGGGTTGGGTAAGTCGGCCATGTAATGCCTTGAGCAAAACTATTGTTGTATCATATGTGAAAGTAATCAAGCTGGGTGAGGGCACTGTAGATGTAGGCAAGATATGTCGAATTACGTTCACAAATTTTGATGATGATTTACATTTGTGCATTTAATTTTTTTGTTTTTGATTATGCTAGAAATGACTGCGATCAAATTGGAGATTTTGCAAAACTACTATAGCCCTTTAGAAATTTTCACATTTAATATTAATATATAACTTAATTAAAATATTAAAAATGCATCCTTAGAAGTATTAAATTTTTTCGATTCATAAATATCGCAACTTTGAAATTTTAGGATCTTATATTCTCTCTCTTATAAAATAAATTTTGTCCTCAAAATTCAAATAACAAGGAAGAAAGAAAGTTAGTGGTGTTTCATTGTCATCTCCCCTACTAACTCCCAAGTAAACTCATGATCCAAGTGATTTTCGAACACCACCTTGACTTAAGGAATCACATAATTACCAAATTTGATCTTTGTGATCCACAACCATTAATGGTGGCTCTACATTACTAAAGTCTGATCTCATGTTCAACAACAACAACAACATCATCTCAGTTGAAATATCCTTGATACGTATCATCTAGATAGGTATAGAAATAAGTAAGCTTACCCCGTGAAAAAGATACATATTAAAATAATAAAATAGTAAACAATAAAAATAAATCAAAATAAAAATAGATGTAAAGATAATAATATCAATAAAGTCTTATCTCAGGTTCAATATTGTGTAATCAACCATATGAGATTGGTCATGCATATATCTCCTAAACGTCAACATGTTAAAAACATCCAATGTACATTGAACCATGTTGGTTGGTAACGTCAAACAATATATTGTTGTACACACCCTCTCCAAGATCTTGAAAGAGCTTATATATCGAGGACTCAAGTTCCCTTTAAATCCCTATGATAAGTGACACTTTTAAGAAGACACACAAACAATATGTCTGAAAAAAAAATAGTGCTCTATAGATATATCTATTCAAATCACCAAATTTATAGAGCTAATGGATAAGTATTTCCAGGTTCCAATATAGAAAATATGTAAGAAATGAGAAAGATAATAAGGCAGCAAAACACAACAATGAGAGGGAGAAGGGATTAGAGTCAAAAGAGAAAAGGACACATCAAATTCTCCACACCCCTTTTAGTTATGTTAGCCGTATATATATTTTATTCGGGCTCACTTAATCCCTAAGATACTAGGACACCTTTCTTGTATGGTTGCTATGTTTCACCACTTTTTGTTAAGGCTCAGGTTATGAATCACGTGCCAATATCCCACGTCCTTCTTGTCAGGATTCAAGGATGTTTGTGAAATTCTAACTGCACCAGCCTCCTTTAACATAATGTTTCCCTCCCCATCAAAATCAACATTGTCCTTAAGGTCAAGTTTAGGATATTGTTGCTAAAGAACTGAAAGAGACTCCCAAGGGGGTTCTGAGAGTCGATCCCATTGAATTTGCAGCTGAACTACCCATTCATCATGAATCTTCACTTGTCGGATGTTTAAAACAGCAAGAGAGTGAACTAGTAGTCCTTCAGAAGTAGTTACCAATGGAAGAGGAATATATTATTCCTGTGGATCACCTTCACAACGTTTAAGTAAGGAAATATGGAATACCAAATGTATCCTAGCTTCTAGAGGTAATTCCAATATGAATGCAACAAATCCTATAAGCTCAAGTATCTTGAATGGACCAAAAAACTTCATTCCCAACTTCTAGTTCTTCTAGAGTCTCAATGGCCAATAAGGCTGTAATTTGACAAAAACAAAGTCCCCAACCTCGAAATTAACTTACCTTTTTCTTGTTTAGCAAAACTTCGCCATCCGAGCCTGGGCCTTCTTTAAATTAGCCTTAAAAGTAGCAAGTACACGATCTCTAGTAGCCAAGTGTTACTGGACTTCAAATGGCGTGTCATCTTGATATGAACATGGAATAATAGACGTCGGTTCTCTACCATAAACTATCTTGAAGGGAGTCATTCTAATAACAATTTGAAAAGAAGTGTTGTACCAAAATACAGCCTAAAGTAAATAATTTACCCTAATCGAGGATTTTCAGCCACAAATTAAAGCATCTCAAATACATTTCCAAACACTTATTCAAAGCCTTGGATTGACCATCCAATCGTGGATGATAAGAGGAACTCATATTAAGAGTTGTTCCCTGGAGTTTGAATAAAGACTTCCAGAATTGACTAATAAACACCTTGTCTCTATCGAACACAATAGAATGAGGAACACCATGCAACTTAATAACATGCTAAACAAATGATTCTGCCACTTATTCAGAAGTATAGGTTGCCTTTAAAGGGGTAAAATGACCAAATTTAGATAAACGGTCAACAACCACCATAACAATAATGTAACCTTTGGAATCCGACAAACCAATTATAAAATCCATAGTAACAACTTCCCATACCTGGTTTGGAATTGGAAGTGGGCTAAGAAGTCCAACTAGATGTAACTGAGAAGATTTAGCTCGTTGACAAACTTGACAAAATTTTAAATATCAGCCCATATTTTTTCCAATAAAAAATATGTAGCAATCATAGAATGAGTACGAATTACTCCCGTATGCCCACCAAGTGGAGAACCGTGAAACTGTAATAAGATGATTTGAATACATCTCAAGACTAATCTGGGATCACCAAATGATCCTTCCACCAAAATAGCCCTTGTTTAAACTGATAATGAGGACAAGTGGCTGGGTTCAGTTGATAATGTTGGAGTAAATGTTATATTTGTGGATCTTGGGCCATCTTAGCCTTAATCTCATTAAGAATTGTAATATCCCGATACCAGTGGGAAGGGTAAAATAGGAAATATGGGTGTTTCATGAGAGATGGGAAATGCAT
>JAOTAX010050205.1:0-10409 GCA_025629825.1 Erythroxylum guanchezii | reverse complement strand
TCTTTGGCACAAAAAAATTTAATAATCATCACCAATATATGACATAATACAAGCTCGTATACAAGGAGGGCTAGACAGAAAATACTAAGTTAAAGAGCTCCAAATCAGATTCTAACCATTGAATGTCAAGATGTAAGACTTAAAGAACAATATACTAAAATTTCGTCCCGATTAGAGATCGTTTGGTCATCTATCTAGATAAGAGCAAATTTTGATATGAACATTTTCTCTCTTTTGAGAACTTTTCTCTTTGGCACAAAAAAATTTAAAAATCATCACCAATATATGACATAATACAAGATCGTATATAAGGAGGGATAGACAGAAAATACTAAGTTAAAGAGCTCCAAATCAGATTCCAACCGTTAGAAGTCAAGACGTAAGCCTCAGGAACAACATACTAAAATTTTGTCTCGATCAAAGATCGTTTGGTTATCGATCTAGGCTAGAGCAAAATTTGATATGAACGTGTTCTCTCTTCTGGTACTTTTGTCTTTGGCACAAAAAAATTTAAAAATCATCACCAATATATGGCATAATACAAACTCGTATACAAGGACGGCTAGACTGAAAATACTATGTTAGAGAGCTCCAAATAAAATTCTAATCGTTGGATGCCATGATGCAAGACTCAAGAACAACATACTAAAATTTCTTCCCAATCAGAGATTGTTTAGTCATCGATCGAGAATAGAGAAAATTTTGATATGAACGTTTTCTCTCTTCTGAAAACTTTTCTCTTTGGCACAAAAAAATATAATAATCATCACCAATATATGACATAATGCAAACTCGTATACAAGGAGGGCTCGATAGAAAATACTAGGTTTGAGAGGTCCAAATTAGATTCTAACCGATGGATTTCAAGATGTAAGATTCAGGAACAACATATCAAAATTTTGTCCTGATCAAAAATCATTTGGTCACTAATCGAGACTAAAGCAAATTTTGATATAAACAATTTCTCCCTTCAGGGCAATTTTCTCTTTGGCACAAAAAAAATATAATAGTCATCACGAATATATAACATAATACAAGCTCGTATACAACGAGGGCTAAACAAAATATACTAAGTTAGAGAGCTCCCAATCAGATTCTAGCCGTTGGATGTCAAGATGTAAGATTCATGAACAAGATACTAAAATTTCTTCCCGATCAGAGATTGTTTGGTCATCGATTGAGACTAGAGAAAATTTTTATATGAACGTTTTTCTCCCTTCTGGGTAATTTTCTCTTTGGCACAAGAAAATATAATAATTATCACCAATATATGACATAATACAAACTTGTATACAAGGAGAGCTAGACAGAAAATACTAAGTTGGAGAGCTCCAAATCAGATTCTAACCGTTGGATGTCAAGCTGCAGGACTCAGGAACAATATACCAAAAATTTGTCCCAATCAGAGATCGTTTGGTCATCGATCGAGACTAGAACAAATTTTGATATGAACGTTTTCTTTTTTCTGGGCAATTTCCCTTTGGCACAAAAAAATCTAATCATCATCACTAATATATGACAAAATACGAACTCGTATACAAGGAGGGCTAGACAGAAAATACTAACTTATAGAGCTCCAAATTAGATTCTAACCGTTGGATGTCAAGCAGCAAGACTTAGGAACAATATACCAAAAATTTGTTCCAATTAGATATCGTTTGGTCATCGATCGAGACTAGAGCAAATTTTGACATGAACTTTTTCTCTCTTGCGGGCAATTTTCTCTTTGGCACAAAAAAATCTAATAGTTATCACCAACATATGACAAAATACGAACTCGTATACAAGGAAGGCTAGAAAGAAAATACTAAGTTAGAGAGCTCCAAATTAGATTTTAACCAATGGATGTCAAGAAGTAAGACTCAAGAACAACATAGTAAAATTTAGTCCCGATCAGAGATCGTTTGGTCATGGATAAAGACTAGAGCAAATTTTGATATGAACGTTTTCTCTCTTCTAGCCAATTTTCTCTTTGGCACAAAAAATTTTTATAACCATCACCAATATATGACATAATACAAGCTCGTATACAAGTAGGGCAGGGCTAGACAAAAAATACTAAGTTAAAGAGCTCCAAATCAGATTCCAACCGTTAGAAGTCAAGATGCAAGGCTTAGGAACAACATACTAAAATTTTGTCCCGATCAGAAATCGTTCAGTCATCGATTGAGAATAGTCCAAATTTTGATATAAACAATTTCTCCCTTATGGGTAGTTTTCTCTTTAATACCAAAAAAATCTAATAATCGTCACGAATATATAACATAATACAAACTCGTATATAAGGAGGGCTACACAAAAAATACTAAGTTTGAGACCTCCAAATCAGTTTCTAACTTTTTGATGTCAAGATGCAAGACTTAGGAACAACATACTTAAATTTCGTCTCGATCAGAGATCGTTTGGTCATCGATCAAGACTAGAGCAAATTTTCATATAAACGTTTTCTCCCTTCTGGGCAATTTTCTCTTTGGCATAAAAAAATCTAATAATCATCACCAATTTATAACATTATACAAACTCGTATATAAGGAGGGCTAGACAGAAAATACTAAGTTAGAGAGCTCCAAGTCCGATTGTAACCATTGGATATCAAGATGCAAGATTCATGAACAACATACTAAAATTTCTTCTCGATCAGAGATCGTTTGGTCATTGATTGAGACTAGAGCAAATTTGTATATGAACGTTTTTCTCCCTTCAATAAAGCGCAATTTTCTCTTTGGCACAAAAAAATCTAATAATCATCACCAATATATGAAAAAATATGAGCTCGTATACCATGAGGGCTAGATAGAAAATACTAAGTTGGAGAGCTTCAAATCATATTCTAACCGTTGGATGGCAAGCTGCAAGACTCAGGAATAATATACCAAAAATTTGTCCCAATCAGAGATCATTTGGTCATCGATCGAGACAAGAACAAATTTTGATATGAATGTTTTCTCTTTTCTGGGCAATTTTCCCTTTGGCGCAAAAAAATCTAATCACCATCACCAACATATGACAAAATACGAACTCGTATACAAGGAGGGCTACACTGAAAATACTAAGTTAGAGAGCTCTAAAGCATATTCTAACTGGTGGATGTCAGGATACAAGACTCAGGAATAATATACTAAAATTTCGTCCCGATCAGAGTTCGTTTGGTTAACGATTGAGACTAAAAATTTTTTTAAGATGAACGTTTTCTCTCTTCTGGGGAATTTTTTGTTTGGCAAAAAAAAAATCTAATAGTCATCACCAATATATGACAAAATACGAACTCATATACAAGGTAGGCTAGAGAGAAATTACTAAGTTAGAGAGCTCCAAATTAGATTCTAACTTTTGGATGTCAAGCTGCAATACTCAGGAACAATATACCAAAAATTTGTACCAATAAGAGGTCGTTTTGTCATCATTCGAGACTAGAGCAAATTTTGATATGAACGTTTTCTCTTTTCTGGGCAATTTTCCCTTCTGCACAAGAAAATCTAATTGTCATCACCAATTTATGACAAAATACGAACTCGTATAGAAGGAGGGCCGCACCAAAAATACTAAGTTAGAGAGCGCCAAATTAGATTCTAACCATTGAATGTCAAGATGCAAGACTCAAGGACAACATACTAAAATTTCGTCCCAATCAGAGATCATTTGGTCATCGATCAAGACTTGAGCAAATTTTGATATGAATGTTTTCTCTCTTTTGGGAACTTTTCTATTTGGCACAAAAAAATAAAATAATCATCACCAATATATGACATAATGCAAACTCGTATACAAGGAGTTCTCCACAGAAAATACTAGGTTAGAAAGGTCCAAATTATATTCTAACTGATGGATGTCAAGACGTAAGACTCAGGAACAACATATCAAAATTTCGTAATGATCAAAATTTATTTGGTCACCGATCGAGACTAGAGAGAATTTTGATATAAACGTTTTCTCTGTTCTTCGCAATTTTCTCTTTGGCATAAAAAAATCTAATAATCATCACCAATATATAACATAATACAAACTCGTATAAAAGGAGGGCAACACAAGTTAGAGAGCTCCAAATCAGATTCTAACCGTTGGATGTCAAGATGCATGACATAGGAATAACATGCTAAAATTTCGTCTCGATCAGAGATCATTTGGTCATCGATCGAGACTAGAATTTTTTTTGATATGAACGTTTTCTCCCTACTGAGCAATTTTCTCTTTGGCACAAAAAAATCTAATAATCGTCAACAATATATAACATAATACAAACTCGTATATAAGGAGGGCTTGACAGAAAATACCATGTTAGAGAACTCCAAATCAGATTCTAACTATTGGATGTCAAGATGCAAGATTCATGAACAACATACTAAAATTTTGTCCCGATCAAAAATCGTTTGGTCATTGATAGAGGCTAGAGGAATTTTTAATATGAATGTTTTCTCTATTCTGGGCAATTTTGTCCTTGGCACAAAAAATTCAATTAATCATCACCAATATATGACAAAATACGAACTCGTATACAAAGAGGGCTAGACAAAAAATACTAAGTTGAAGAGCTTCATATCAGATTCTAACCGTTAGATGTCAAGATACATGATTCATGAACAACAAACTAAAATTATGTCCCAATCAGAGATCGTTGGGTCATCGATCGAGACTAGAGCAAATTTTGATGTCAACGTTTTCCCTCTTCTGGGCAATTTTCTGTTTGGCACAAAAAATCTAATAATAATCACCAATATACGACAAAATACGAACTCGTATACAAGTAGGGCTAGACAGAAGATACTAAGTTGGAGAGCTCCATATCAGATTCTAACCGTTGGATGTCAAGATGCATGATTCATGAACAACAAACTAAAATTTCGTCCCGATCAGAGATCGTTCGGTCATTGATCGAGACTAGAGCAAACTTTGATGTGAACGTTTTCCCTCTTCTAGGTAATTTTCTGTTTAGCACAAAAAATCTAATAATAATAACCAATATATGAAAAAATACGAACTTGTATACAAGGAGGGCTAGACATAAAATACTAAGTTGAAGAGCTACATATCAAATTCTAACCGTTCGATGTCAAGTTGCATGATTCATGAACAACATACTAAAATTTCGTCACGATCAGAGATCGTTCGGTCATCGATCGAGACAAGAGCAAATTTTGATGTGAACGTTATATCTCTTCTCGGCAATTTTCTCTTTGGCACAAAAAAATCTAATAATCATCACCAATATATGAAAAATTACAAACTCGCATACAAGGAGGGCAGACAGAAAATACTAAGTTGGAGAGCTCCATATCAGATTCTAACCGTTGGATGTCAGGATGCATGATTCATGAACAACATACTAAAATTTTGTCCCGATCAGAGATCATTTGGCCGTCGATCGAGACTAGAGCAAATTTTGATGTGAACGTTTTCTCTCTTCTGGGCAATTTTCTCTTTGGCACAAAAAAAAATCAAACAATCATCACTAGTATATGACAAAATACAAACTCGCATACAAAGAGGGCTAGACGGAAAATACTAAGTTTGAGAGCCCTATATCAGATTCCACTCGTTGGATGTCAAGATGCATGACTCATGAACAGCATACTAAAATTTCGTCCCGATCAGAGATCGTTCGGTTATCGGTCGAGACTAGAGCAAATTTTGATGTGAACCTTTTCTCTCTTCTGGGCAATTTTCTCTTTGCCACAAAAAATTCTAATAATCATCACCAATATATGACAAAATACGAACTCGTTTATAAGGAGGGCTAAACAGAAAACACTAAGTTGGAGAGCTCCATATCAGATTCTAACCATTGGATGTCATGATGCATGATTCATGAACAACATACTAAAATTTCGTCCCGATTAGAGATCGTTCGGTTATCGATCGAGATTAGAGCAAATTTTGATGTGAACATTTTCACTCTTTTGGGCAATTTTCTCTTTGGCACAAAAAAATCAAATAACCATCACCAATATATCACAAAATACGAACTCGTATACAAGGAGGGCTAGACATAAAATACTATGTTGGAGAGCTCCAAATCAGATTCTAACTGTTAGATGTCAATAGGCAAGATTCATGAACAACATACAAAAATTTTGTCCCGATCAGAGATCGTTTGGTCATCGATCGAGACTAGAGCAAATTTTGACATGAACGTTTTCTCTATTCTGGGCAATTTTATCTTTGTGACCAAAAAAATCTAATAATCATCATCAATATATGACAAAAAACGAACTCGTATACAAGAAGGCCTAGACTGAAAATACTAAGTTAGATAGCTGCAATTCAAAAACTAACCAGGATGTCATGGTGCAAAACCCTGGAACAATATACTGAAATTTCATCCCAATCAGAGGTCGTTTGGTCATCGATTGAGACTAGAGCAAATTTTGATATGAAGTTTTCTCTCTTCTGGGCACTTTTCTCTTTGGCGCAAAAAAATCTAACAATCATCACCAATATATGACGTAATACAAACTATTATACAAGAGGAGCTAGACAGAAAATACTATGTTAGAGAGCTTCAAATTAGATTCAAACCGTTGGATGCCAAGATACAAGACTCAGGAACAACATACTAAAATTTCTTCCCGATTAGAGGCCGTTTGGTCATCGATCGAGATTAGAGCAAATTTTTATATGAACGTTTTCTCTCTTCTGGGAACTTTTTTCTTTGGCACAAAAAATCTAATAATCATTACCAATATAAGATATAAAAGAAACTCGTATACAAAGAGGGCTGGACAGAAAATACTAAGCTAGAGTGCTCTAAATTAGATTCTAACCGTTGGATGTTAGGATATAAGACTTAGGAACAACATATTAAAATTTCGTCCCGATTAAAAATCTTTTGGTCATCGATCAAACCTAGAGCAAATTTTGATATGAACGTTTTCACTCTTTTGGACAATTTTCTCTTTGGCACAAAAAAATGTAATAATTATCAACAATATATGACATAATACAAACTTGCATACAAGGAGGGCTAGACACAAATACTAATTTAGAGAGCTCAAAATCAGATTATAACCGTTGGATGTCAAGATGCAAGGCTCAGGAATAACATACTAAAATTTTGTCCCGATCAGAGATCGTTTGGTCATCGATCGAGACTAGAGAAAATTTGGTTATTAACGTTTTCTCTCTTCTAGGCACTTTTCTCTTTGGCACAAAAAAATCTAATAATCATCACCAATATATGGCATAATACAAACTCGTATACAATGAGGGTTAGATAGAAAATACTATGTTGGAGAGCTTCAAATCAGATTCTAATCGTTGGATGTCAAGAGGCAAGACTCAGAAACAACATACTAAAATTTCGTCTCGATCAGAGAACGTTTGGTCATCGATCGAGGCTTGAATAAATTTTGATATGAACGTGTTCTCTCTAAATTAGTATTTGTGTCTAAATTTCTTTGCCAATATATGATATAATACAGCCTCATATACAACGAGGGCTAAACAAAAAATACTAAGTTAGAGAGCTTCAAATTAGATTTTAACCGTTGGATGTTAATATGCAAGGCTCAGGAACATATACTAAAATTTCTTCCCGATTAGAGATCGTTTGTTAATCGATCAAGACTAGAGCAAATGTTGATATGAACGTTTTCTTTCTTCTGGACACTTTTCTCTTTGGCATAAAAAATCTATTAATCATCACAAATATATGACATAATACAAACTCATGCACAAGGAGGCTAGAAAGAAAATACTATGCCTGAGAGCTCCAAATCAAAATCTAACTGTCGGATGTCAAGAGGCAAAACTAAAAAATAACATACTAATATTTCATCTTAGTCAGAGGTCGATTGGTAATCGATCGAGGCTTGAGCAAATTTTGATATGAACATTCTCTCTCTTTAGGGCAACTTTCTTCCCGATTAGAGATCATTTGCTCATCGATCCAAATGAGAGCAAATTTTTATATGAACGTTTTTTCTCTTATAGGCGCTTTTCTCTTTGACACAAAAAAATCTAATAATCATCACCAATATATTACATAATACAAGCTTATATACGGGGAGGGCTAGATAGAAAATACTAAGTTAGAGAGCTCTAAATCAGATTCTAACCGTTGGATATCAAAATGTAAGACTCAGGAACAACATACTAAAATTTCGTCCTGATCAAAAATCATTTGGTCATCGATCTAGAATAGAGCAAATTTTGATATGAACGTTTTATCCCTTTTGGGCAATTTTTTCTTTGGCACAAAAAAGTCTGATAATCATCACCAATATATAACATAAAACAAACTCGTATATAAGGAGGGATAGACAGAAAATACTAACCTAGATAGCTCCAAATCAGATTCTAACCGTTGGATGTTAAGATGCAAGACTCAGGAACAACATACTAAAATTTTGTCCCGATCAAAAATCAGTTGGTCATCGATCGAGACTAGAGACAATTTTGATATGAGTGTTTTCTCTCTTCTGGGCACTTTTCTCTTTGGCACAAAAAAATCAAATAATCTTCACCAATATATGACATAATAAAAACTCGTATACAAAGAGGGCTATACAGAAAATGCTAGGTTATAGAGCTCTAAATCAGATTCTAACTATTGGATGTCAAGATGCAAGACTCAGGAACAACATACTAAAATTTCGTGCCGATCAGAGATCGTTTGGTCATCGATCGAGACTAGAGAAATTTTTGATATGAATGTTTTCTCTCTTCTTGGCACTTTTCCCTTTGGCTCAAAAGAATCTAATAATCATCACCAATAAATGACATAATACAAACTCGTATACAAGGAGGGCTAGAAAGAAAATACTAAGTTAGAGAGCTCCAAATAAGATTCTAACCGTTGGATGTCAAGATGCAAGGCTCAGGAACAACATATTAAATTTTCGTCCTGATCTGAAATCATTTGGTCATCGATCGAGACTAGAACAAATTTTGATATGAACGTTTTCTCTCTTTTGGGCACTTTTCTCTTTGGTACAAAAAAATCTAATAATCATCACTAACATATAACATAATACAAACTCGTATACAAGGAGGGCTACACAGAAAATACTAAGTTAAAGAGCTCCAAATCAAATTCTAACCATTGGATGTCAAGATGCAAGACTCAGGAACAACATACTAAAATTTGATTCTAATGGATAGAATCAAATTTGATTCCAAGACAGAAAATACTATGCTTGAGAGCTTTTAATTAGATTCCAACCGTCGGATGTCAAGAGGTAAGACTCAAGAATAGCATACTAATATTTCATCCGATTAGAGGTCGTTTGGTAATCGATCGAGGCTTGATTCAGCTGTCCCAGGATATGAAGATTATTATCTTAGCTTTAAATGGGTATGATGTTTGTAATTTTTGGATATTGCAATTGAGAGTTATGAGGTGTACAACTTGGACCCATGATCATGCATTAGTCGAAATGTCAAATGTACACAGTCTGTGGTATTTTGAGGATAACTCTTTGAATACTGAATCAAATTGGATTATTTTCGAGTCATTAGAAACTTGAGACACTATAGAACAACTTTCCAGAAGGAAGTGTTGCCTAATTTTTCCATTTACCCTACCAAATTAATTATGCAAAGTTGACCCGAAATCATATATGTTGGAACCCGATCTCGGAACTGAATCCCAACCGAAAAAGCGGAAAAAAAACAAAGCGAACAATAACAAAGCAAACAAACGGTTCAAAAGAATTGAAACTAATGTTCGACATCCGGTAACGAAAATTCTTGCGTTGGAAACCTTAAGACTAATCCAATCCGAAATTCGGTATTTTTTTTCTTTTTTTTTTCTTTATTCATATTTTTCAATTCTTATACAAAGCGATCAAATATAAATGTCCCATTTGGAATCCATCCACAATCAAATCTCAATTCTTATACATCTTTATTCAAAACAATACCCTTTTTCAATTGGAAAAATCATCCATCCTTAATCTCAATTTACTAGATTTCTCTTAATCATGCATATCTTAAACTCATCTTTAGAACTCTTATTCTAATTCTTTCTTCAATTATTATTTACCAAAATTTCGGCAGCATAACGACTGCATTCTATATAACCCAAAAATCTGCAAGGGAACAAACACACTTCTATAATCCCAAAACCAAACTCCAACTCATCGGACCTCCCGTCCAGAAATCCAAACACAAATAACACAATTCTATACCTAACACTTCAATAATTCTCATTCATTATCATATGCAAGTCCCATTATTCAATCCAATTCATAACCATAAGTAATATATATACAAAACCATAAGCCACATTTATATTCAATTCCATTCATATTCCATGTTCATACAGCAATCTATTTCTCAAATCAATACACAATCCCATAATCATACACAAACTCAAATCCATACCTAAATTCAAATTTTCTTTACATTCCGAAATTTCACAAAATACAAAACAAACAAAATCAAAGGACATCTTGACTTTCCTTCATCCAATC
>JAOTAX010050189.1:0-10411 GCA_025629825.1 Erythroxylum guanchezii | reverse complement strand
CAAAACATAGAATAAGCGCAAAACACAGAAAATGCCAAAACATAGAAGATACGCAAAACACAGAAGAAGTGGAGAAAAACAGAAGAAGTACAAAACACTGAAGATGTTCCAAGCACAGAAGAAGTGGAGAAACACAAAAGAAGCACCAAATACAGAAGAAGTGGAGAAACACAGAAGATGCGCAAACCATGGAAGAAGTGGAGAAAGACAAAAGATGCACAAAACACAAAAGAAGTGGAGACACACAGAAGAAGCCTAAAACACTGAAGAAGTAGAGAAACACTGAAGAAGAACAAAACACAGAAGAAGTGCAAAACACCGAAAATGCGCAAAACATAGAAGATGCGGAAAACACAGAAAAAGTGAAGAAACACAGAAGAAGCGCAAAACATTGAAGATGTGCAAAGCACAGAAGAAGTGGAGAAACACAGAAGAAGCACAAAATACAGAAGAAGTGCAAAATACATAAGAAGCGCAAAACACAGAAGATGCGCAAATCACAGAAGAAGTGGAGAAACACAGAAGAAATGCAGAAACACAAAGAAGCCCAAAACACAGAAGATGCACAAAATACTGAAGAAGTCGAGAACCACAGAAGAAGCGCAAAACACAGAAGAAGCGTAAAACACAGGAGAACGTAAAACACAAAAGAAGTAGAAAACACAGAAGATGAGCAACACACAGATGAAGTGGATAAACACAAAACAAGCTTAAAACACAGATGATGTGCAAAACACTAAAGAAGCGCAAAACACAGAAGAAGCGCAAAGCACAGAAGATGCGCAAAACATTGAACATTCGCAAAGCACAGAAGAAGTGGAGAAACACAGAAGAAGCACAAAATACAGAAGAAGTGTAGAAACACAGAAGAAGAGCAAAACACAGAAGAAGCGCAAAACACAGAAGAAGTGGAGAAACACCGAAAATGCGCAAAACACAGAAGAAGTAGAGAAACAAAGAAGAAGCCCAAAACACAGAAGAAGCGCAAAACACCGAAGATGCGCAAAGCACAGAAGAAGTGGAGAAACATAGAAGAAGTGCAAAACACAGAAGAAGTGGAGAAAAACAAGAAGCGTAAAACACAAAAGAAGTGGAGAAACATACAAAAAGCCCAAAACACAAAAGATGCGCAAAACCCTGAAGATGCGGAAAACATTGAAGACGTGGAGAAACACAGAAGAAGTGCAAAACACAGAAGAAGTACAAAACACAGATGAAGCGCCAAAACACAGAAGATGCGTAAAACAAGGAATAAGTGTAAAACAGAAAAGAAGCACAAAACACTGAAGATGCGCAAGACACAGAATAAGTGGATAAACACAAAACAAGCGCAAAACATAAAAGATGTGCAAAACACTGAAGATGTGCAAAATACAGCAGAAGTGCAAAACATAGAAGAAGCGCAAAACACAGAAGATGCTCAAAACATAGAAGAAGTGGAGAATAACAAAAGAAGAACAAAACACTGAAGATGTGCAAAGCAAAGAAAAAGTGAAGAAACACAGAAGAAGCACAAAATACAGATGAAGTGGAGAAACACAGAAGAAGTGCAAAACACAGAAGATGCGCAAAACACAGAAGAACTGGAGAAACACGGAAGAAGCGCAAAACACTGAAGATGTACAATGCACAGAAGAAGTGGAGAAACACGGCAGAAGCACAAAACACAGAAGATGCGCAAAACACTGAATATGCGCAAAGCACAGAAGAAGTGGAGAAACACATAAGAACACAAAATACAGAAGAAGTGGAGAAACACTAAAGATGCGTAAAATACAGAAAAAGTGGAGAAACATAGAAGAAGTGCAAAACACAGAATAAGCACAAAATCCAGATGAAGCGGAAAACATAGAAGAAGAGTAAAACATAGAATAAGCGCAAAACACAGAAGAAGCGGAGAAACACTAAAGATGCGCAAAACACAGAAGAAGCCCAAAATACAGAAGAAGCGCAAAACACCGAAGATGCGCAAAGCACTGAAGAAGCGGAGAAAAAAAGAAGAAGTGCAAAGCACAGAAGATGCGCAAAACACAGAAGAAGTGGGGCAACATAGAAGAAGCGCAAAACACAAAAGAAGTGGAAAGAAGTGGAGAAACACTGAAGAAGCCCAAAACACAAAAGATGCGCAAAACACTGAAGAAGTGGAGAAACGCTGAAGAAGTGCAAAACACAGAAGAAACGCAAAACACAGAAAAAGTGTAAAACACAAAACAAGCACAAAACACAGAAAATGCGCAAAACACAGAATAAGTGGATAAACACAAAACAAGCGCAAAACACATAAGATGTGGAAAACACAGCAAAAGCACATAACATAGAAGAAGCGCAAAACACAAAAAATGCCAAAACATAAAACATGCGCAAAACACAGAAGAAGTGTAGAAACAACGAAAGAAGTGCAAAACACAGAAGAAGTGCAAAGCACAGAAGAAGTGGAGAAACACAGAAGAAGCACAAAATACAAAAGAAGTGGAGAAACATAGAAGATGCGCAAACCACAGAAGAATTGGAGAAACACAGAAGATGCACAAAACACAAATGAAGTAGAGAAACACAGAAGAACCCCAAAACGCAGAAGATGCGCAAAGTACTGAAGAAGTGGAGAAACACAGAAGAAGTGCAAAACACAGATGAAGTGAAAAACACAAAAGAAGCGTAAAACACAAAAGAAGCACAAAACATAAAAGATGCGCAAAACACAGAAGATGCGCAAACCATAGAAGAAGTGGAGAAATACAGAAGATGCACAAAACACAAAAGAAGTGGAGAAACACAGAAGAAGCCCAAAACACAGAAGATACGCAAAACACTAAAGAAGTAGAGAAACACTGAAGAACCGCAAAACACAGAAGAAGTGCAAAACACAAAAAATGCGGAAAAAATAGAAGATGCGTAAAACACAGAAGAAGTGGAGAAACACAGAAGAAGCGTAAAACACTGAAGATGTGCAAAGCACAGAAGAAGTGGAGAAACACAGAAGATGCGCAAAACACAAAAGAAATGCAGAAACACAGAAGAAGCCCAAAACACAGAAGATGCACAGAATACTAAAGAAGTAGAAAACACTGACGATGCGCAAAACATAGATGAAGTCGATAAACACAAAAGAAGCTTAAAACATAGAAGATGTGCAAAACCCTAAAGAAGCGCAAAACACAGTAGAAGGGAAAAACACAGAAGAAGCGCAAAGCACAGAAGAAGTGGAGAAACACAGAACAAGCACAAAATACAGAAGAAGGGCAGAAACACAGAAGAAGCTCAAAGCACAGAAGAAGTAGAGAAACACCGAAAATGCGCAAAACACAGAAGAAGCCCAAAACACAGAAGAAGCGCAAAACACTGAAGATGTGCAAAGCACAAAAGAAGTGGAGAAATATAGAAGAAGTGCAAAATACAGAAGAAGTGGAGAAACACATAATAAGCGCAAAACACAGAAGAAGTGGAGAAACACAGAATATGCACAACACACAAAAGAAGTGCAGAAACACAGAAGAAGCCCAAAATATAGAAGATGCACAAAACACTAAAAATGCGCAAAATACTGAAGAAGTCGAGAACCACAGAAGAAGCGCAAAACACAGAAGAAACGTAAAATACAGAAGAAGCGTAAAACACAGGAGAAGCGCAAAATACAGGAGAAGCAGAAAACGCAGAAGATACGCAAAACACAGAAGAAGATGATTAATACAAAAGAAGCGCAAAACACAGAAAATGTGTAAAACACTGAAGATGCGCAAAACATAGCAGAAGCGCAAAACACAGAAGAAGCGGCATAGAAGATGCGCAAAACACAGAAGAAGTGGAGAAACACGGGAGAAGCACAAAACACAAAAGATGCGCAAAACACGAAATATGCGCAAAGCACAGAAGAAGTAGAGAAACACAGAAGAAGCACAAAATACAGAAGAGGTGGAGAAACATAGAAGAAGTGTAAAACACAAAAGATGCGTAAAACACAGAAAAAGTGGAGAAACATAGAAGAAGCGCAAAATACAGAAGAAGCACAAAATTCAGATGAAGCGGAAAACATAGAAGAAGAGTAAAACATAGAGGAAGCGCAAAACACAGAAGAAGCGGAGAGACACTAAGGATGCGCAAAACACAAAAGAAGTAGAGAAACACAGAAGAAGCCCAAAATACAGAAGAAGCGCAAAACACCGAAGATGCACAAATCACTGAAGAAGCGGAGAAACATAGCAGAAGTGCAAAGCACAGAAGATGCGCAAAACACAGAAGAAGTGGAGAAACACAGAAGAAGCACAAAACACAAAAGAAGTGGAGAAACACAGAACAAGCCCAAAACACAAAAGATGCTCAAAACACTGAAGAAGTAGAGAAACACTGAAGAAGTGCAAAACACAGAAGAAACGCAAAACACAGAAGAAGCGTAAAACACAAAAAAAGTGTAAAACACAGAAGATGCGCAAAACACGGAAGAAGTAGATAAACACAAAACAAGCACAAAACACATAAGATGTGCAAAAACACAGCAAAAGCACATAACATAGAAGAAGCGCAAAACACAAAAAATGCCAAAACATAAAAGGTGCACAAAACACAGAAGAAGTGGAGAAACACAGAAGATGCGCAAACCACAGAAGAATTGGAGAAACACAGAAAATGCACAAAACACAAAAGAAGTGGAGAAACACAGAAGAACCCCAAAACGCAGAAGATGCGCAAAACACTGAAGAAGTGGAGAAACAAAGAAGAAGTGCAAAACACAGATGAAGTGCAAAATACGGAAGAAGCGTAAAACACAGAAGAAGTGTAAAACGCAAAAGATGCCCAAAACATAGAAGAAGTAGATAAACACAAAACAAGCGCAAATCACATAAGATGTGCAAAACACAGAAGATGCGCAAAACAAAGAAGATGCGCAAAACATAGAAGATGCGCAAAACACAGAAGAAGTGGAGAAACACAGAAGAAGCCCAAAACACAGAAGATGCGCAAAACACTGAAGAAGCGCAAAACACAGAAGATGCGTAAAACACAGAAAATGCACAAAACATAGAAGATGCGCAAAACACAGAAGAAGTGGAGAAACACAGAAGATGCGCAAAACACAGAAGAAGCACAAAATACAGAAGAAGTGGAGAAACACAGAAGAAGTGCAAAACACAGAAGATGCGCAAACCACAGAAAAATGGGAGAAACACAGAAGATGCGCAAAACGCAAAAGAAGTGGAGAAATACAGAAGAAGCCAAAAACACAGAAGACGCGCAAAACAATAAAAAAGTAGAGAAACATAGAAGATGTGCAAAACATATAAGAAGCGAAAATACAGAAGAAGCGCAAAACACAGAAGATGCGTAAAACACAGAAGATGCGCAAATCACAGAAGAAGTGGAGAAACATAGAAGATGCGCAAAACATAAAAGAAATGCAGAAACACAGAAGAAGCCCAAAACACAGAAGATGCACAAAATACTGAAGAAGTCGAAACCACAGAAGAAACGCAAAACACAGAGGAAGCGTAAAACACAAGAGAAGAAGAAAAAACAGAAGATGCGTAAAACACAGATGAAGTGGAGAATCACAGAAGAAGCCCAAAACACAAAAGATGCACAAAATACTAAAGATGCGCAAAACATTGAAGAAGTGGAGGAACACAGAAGAAGTACAAAACACAGAAGAAAAGCAAAACAGAGAAGAAACGTTAAACACAAAAGAAGCGCAAAACACAGAAGAAGTGGAGAAACACTGAATATGCACAACACACAAAAGAAGTGCAGAAACACAGAAGATGCACAAAACACTGAAAAAGTGGAGAAACACAGAAGATGCGCAAACAACAGAAGAATTGGAGGAACATAGAAGATGCACAAAACTCAAAAGGAGTGAAGAAACACAGAAGAAGTGCAAAACACAGAAGAAGTGCAGAAACACATAAGAAGTGCAAAACACAGAAGAAGTGCAAAGCACAGAAGAAGTGGAGAAACACAAAAGAAGCGCAAAACACAAAAGAAGTGGAGAAACACAGAAGAAGCCCAAAACACAGAAGATGCGCAAAATACTGAAGATGCGCAAAACATTGAAGAAGTAGAGAAACACAGAAGAAGTGCAAAACATGAAAGAAATGCAAAACAGAGAAGAAGCGTTAAACACAGAAGAAGTGTAAAACACAAAAGAAGCGCAAAACACAGAAGAAGTGCAAAACACAGAAGATGCGCAAAACACAAAAGAAGTGCAGAAACACAGAAGAAGCCCAAAATACAGAAGATGCGCAAAACACTGATCATGCGCAAAATAATGAAGAAGTTGAGAACCACAGAATAAGCGCAAAACACAGAAGAAACGTAAAACACAAAAGAAGCGTAAAACACAAGAGAAGCGCAAAACACAAAAGAAGCAGAAAACACAGAAGATGCGCAAAATACATAAGAAGTGGATAAATACAAAAGAAGCGCAAAACACAGAAGATGTGCAAAACACTAAAGATGCGCAAAACATAGCAGAAGCGCAAAACAAAGAAGAAGGGCAAAGCACAGAAGATGTGCAAAACATAGAAGATGTACAAAACACAGAAGAAGCGCAAAACACAGAAGAAGCACAAAATTCAGATGAAGCGGAAAACATAGAAGAAGAGGAGAAATACAGAAGAAGAGTAAAACACAGAAGAAGCGCAAAACACTGAAGAAGTGGAGAAACACTAAAAATGCACAAAACACAGAAGAAGTAGAGAAACACAAAAGAAGCCCAAAATACAGAAGAAGCGCAAAACATCGAAGATGCGCAAAGCACAGAAGAAGTGGAGAAACATATAAGAAGTACAAAGCACAGAAGATGCGCAAAACACAGAAGAAGTGGAGAAACACAGAAGAAGCGCAAAACACAAAAGAAGTGGAGAAACACAGAAGAAGCCCAGAACACAGAAGATGCGCAAAACGCAGAAGAAGTGCAAAACACAGAAGAAACGCAAAACACAGAAAAATGTAAAATACAGAAGAAGCACAAAACATAGAAGATGCGCAAAACAAAAAAGAAGTGGATAAACACAAAACCAGTGTAAAACACATAAGATGTGCAAAACACAGCAAAAGCACAATACATAGAAGAAGCGCAAAACACAAAAAATGCCAAAACATAGAAGAGGTGCAAAACACAGAAGAAGTGGAGAAATACAGAAGAAGTGCAAAACACAGATTAAGCTCAAAACATTGAAGATGTACAAAGCACAGAAGAAGTGGAGAAACACAGAAGAAGCACAAAATACAGAAGAAGTGGAGAAACACAGAAGATGCGCAAACCACAGAAGAAGTGGAGAAACACAGAAGATGCACAAATCACAAAAGAAGTGGAGAAACGCAGAAGAAGCCCAAAACGCAGAAGATGCGCAAAACACTGAGGAAGTAGATAAACATAAAACAAGCGCAATACACATAAGATGTGCAAAACACAACAGAAGCACAAAACAAAGAAGAAGCGCAAAACATAGAAAATGCCAAAACATAGAAGATGCGCAAAATACAGAAGAAGTGGTGAAACACAGAAAAAGTGCAAAACACAGAAGAAGCGCAAAACACTAAAGATGTTCAAAGCACAGAAGAAGTGGAGAAATACAGAAGAAGCACAAAATATAGAAGAAGTGGAGAAACACAGAAGATGCGCAAACCACAGAAGAAGTGGAGAAACACAGAAGATGCGCAAACCACAGAAGAAGTGGAGAAACACAAAAGATGCACAAAACACAAAAGAAGTGGAGAAACACAGAAGAAGCCCAAAACGCAAAAAATGCGCAAACACACTGAAGAAATGGAGAAACTTAGAAGAAGCGCAAAACACAGCAGAAGCGTAAAATAGGGAACATGCGCTAAACACAAAAGAAGTGGAGAAACACAGAAGAAGCCCAAAAAACAGAAGAAGCACAAAACACAAAAGATGCGCAAAGCACGGAAGAAGTGGAGAAACACAGAAGAAGCACAAAATATAGAAGAAGTGAAGAAACATAGAAGAAGTGCAAAACACAGAAGATGCGCAAAACACAAAAAAAGTTGAGAAACACAAAAGATGCACAAAACACAAAAGAAGCCCAAAACACAGAAGATGCGCAAAACACAGAAGAAATGGAGAAACACAGAATAAGCACAAAACGCAGAAGAAATGCAAAACACAGAAAATGCGCAAAATATGAAAGATGCGCAAAACACGGAAGAAGTGGAGAAACACAGAAGAAGCGCAAAACACTAAAGATGTGCAAAGCACCGAAGAAGTGGAAAAACACAGAAGAAGCACAAAGCACAGAAGAAGTAGAGAAACACAGAAGAACTGAAAAACACAGAAGATGCGCAAAACACAGAAGAAGTGGAGAAACACAGAAGATGCGCAAAACACACAATAAGTGGAGAAACACAGAAGAAGCCCAAAACTCAGAAGATGCGCAAAACACTGAAGAAGTGGAGAAACACAGAAGAAGCGCAAAACACAGAAGATGTGCAAAACACAAAAGATGCACAAAACACAAAAGATGCGCAAAACACAGAATTAGTGGATAAACATAGAAGAAGCGCAAAACATAGAAGAAGCACAAAATTCAAATGAAGCTCAAAACATAGAAGAAGAGGAGAAATACTAAAGATGTGCAAAACCAGAAGAAGTGGAGAAACACAGAAGAAGCGCAAAATACTAAAGATGCACAAAGCACAGAAGAAGTGGGGAAATACAGAAGAAGCGCAAAATATAGAAGTTGAGAAACATAGAAGAAGTGTAAAACACAGAAGATGTGCAAAACACAGAAGAAGTGGAGAAACACAAAAGATGAACAAAACACAAAAGAAGTGGAGAAACAAAGAAGAAGCCCAAAACACTAAAGAAGTGGAGAAATACAGAAGAAGCACAAAACACAGAAGAAACGCAAAACACAGAAGAAGCATAAAACACAGAAGAATTGTAAAACACAAAAGAAGCACAAAACACTGAAGATGCGTAAAACACAGAAGAAGTGGATAAACACAAAACAAACGCAAAACACATAAGATGTGCAAAATACTAAAGATGTTCAAAACACAGCAGAAGCGCAAAACATAGAAAAAGCGCAAAACACAAAAGATGCGCAAAACATAGAAGATGCGCAAAACACAAAAGAAGTGGAGAAACACAGAAGAAGCGCAAAATACTGAAGATGTGCAAAGCACAGAAGAAGTGGAGAAACAAAGAAGAAAGCACAAAATACAAAAGAAGTGGAGAAACACAGAAGATGCGCAAATCACAGAAGAAGTGGGGAAACACAAAAGATGTGTAAAACACAAAAGATGCGCAAAACACAGAAGAAGCGCAAAACACAGTAGAAGCATAAAACACAGAAGATGCGCAAAACACAGATGATGCGCAAAATACAGAAGAAGTGGAGAAACATAGAAGAAGTGCAAAACACAGAAGAAGCACAAATTTCAAATAAAGCACAAAACATAGAAGAAAAGGAGAAATACAAAAGTATAGCAAAACACTGAAGAAGTGGAGAAACACAGAAGAAGCCCAAAACACAGAAGATACGCAAAACACTGAAGATGAGCAAAACACTGAAGAAGTGGAGAAACACAGAAGAAGCGCAAAATACAGAAGAAGCGCAAAACACAGAAGAAGCGTAAAACACAGAAAAAGTGTAAAACGCAAAAGAAGCACAAAACATTGAAGATGCGCAAAACACAGAAGAAGTGGATAAACACAAAAAAGCTCAAAACACATAAGATGTGCAAAATACAGCAGAAGCGAAAAACACTTAATAAGCGCAAAACACGGAAAATGCACAAAATATAGAAGATGCGCAAAACACAGAAGAAGTGGAGAAACACAGAAGAAGCGCAAAACACTGAAGATGTGCAAAGCACAGAAGAAGTGGAGAAACACAGAAGAAGCACAAAAAACAGAAGAAGTAGAGAAACACAGAAAAAGTGCAAAACACAGAAGATGCGCAAACCACAGAAGAAGTGGAGAAACACACAAGATGCGCAAAACACAAAAGAAGTGGAGAAACAGAGAAGAAGCCCAAAATGCAGAAGATGTGCAAAACACTGAAGAAGTAGAGAAACGCAGAAGAAGCGTAAAACACAAAAGAAACGCAAAACACAGCAGAGGCGTAAAACAAAGAAAAAGCGCAAAACACAAAAGAAGCACAAAACACAGAAGATGTGCAAAATAGAGAAGATGCACAAAACACAGAAGAAGTGCAAAACACAGAAGATGCGCAAAACATAGAAGAAGTACAAAACACAAAAGAAGCACAAAACACGGAAGCTTTGCAAAACAGAGAAGATGCACAAAACACAGAAGAAGTGAAAAACACAGAAGATGCGCAAAACACAGAAGAAGTGGAGAAACATAGAAGAAGCGAAAAACACAGAAGAAGCACAAATTTCAAATGAAGCGCAAAACATAGAAGAAGAGGAGAAATAAAAAAGAAGAGCAAAA
>JAOTAX010050159.1:0-10411 GCA_025629825.1 Erythroxylum guanchezii | reverse complement strand
TTACAAAGATGATGAACTATACGTAGTAAAACATTTACAATCTATCTTTACACAAAAGATGTTCAAAACATGTTCATGATTATACAATACATGTAAAACAAATGCACAAGCAAAACTACCTACACAACTGCACGTGACCAAGGCAGTTACTCAAATGTTGGAGTCCCGACTACTGAAATCCTTTAGCGTGCACCTGGGAGGTTAAAATTTGAAAAAAGAATAGAAAATAAAGGTGAGCTAAACGAGCTCAGTGAGTGTTATGGTTTTCATTCAAAATTTTTATATAAACATTAACCTCTATAAAGAACAAAGATCATTTTCTTTTCTTTTCAAGAAATAACCATTGTTCTGACATAACAAATTCATATAATGAATATACATGTAAAACACAATCAAGTTCCTCTTTTGTTATAAGGTAAACAGAGATGGCAATCAATAGTTTCATGAACTTTTTCTTTTAAAATTTTCTTTGTCATTGGTACCGTTAGGTGTAAGGCCACAGGGTTGGTTTTACACCACTTACCTGTGCCTGGCAAACCTCTAGTAACGGACCCGGTTCTGCATCGCTTACCTACACTAGGTTAACCACTATATATCGATTGTTATGAAGCTGGTTCTGCATCGCTTACCTATAATGGAGCTGACACTAGATATAAATCGATGGTTACGAAGCTGGTTCTGTATCGCTTACCTATAACAGTGCTAGCATAATATATACTCCATACGTGCAGATGGCGACTCACAAGACATACTAATAGACATGACACCACCCACCGTTAGTGACAGACACTCCCCCCAGACTCTTCCATGCATGTTAAGACGTATTCTGATCAATATAATCATATGTATAAGGAGATCAAATGGCATACCACAGGCTAAACAATAATTAATACAAAGGTGCACCACATTTCTATACCAATTTAGTTCATGTTCAAATTCCATTATCTTGCCAATTCAGTGCATATGCAATTTCAATTTGATGCCATCTCAAAGCATATATGTAAATCTCATAAAATTTAGCTTTCAAATTCAAGTAGCAACACCAATGAACTTATTCATAAACATACTTTTCATGATAAAATAGAAACCATTTTTCTTTCATAAAATTAGTTTAAAGATACACTCACAGTTTTGTCATTTATCGCCAAGTACGCTCACGTGTTGAGTGTCTCTTCTTGACCTGCACAATTTACAAGTCATTTAATCGTTTATTTCCATTATAGTTAATAAAGCATTACAACTATCAATTCGATTTTAACTACCATAAGTTATTCCATTGTTTTCCATTTCAGAATCTAACTCTGAAATTTACTTAAAAAGTTTTTTTTTAAACATCCTTCTATCCACTTAAATCATAATATGGCCGAATAGGTCGTGCTAACTTTTTCCATTTGATTTTTCACAAAAACAACCTTAAGATTTCAGGTTATTTACACTTTAATTGTAATTGAACTTGAACGAATCACACCGTCAATTACTTTCCTCTTTACAGCCGAATTGTCCTCATTACACATATATATATGCTATTCCAGTCTCTTTCAAACTTTTCAACACATTTCACCAGGTCCATACCAAGCATCATTTAAACTCATCAACCCAAAATTTACAATTTTTCTCCAATATTTCCTAGCTTGGTTGAATACACCACTCTTTCACTATCCTTCCATTTTTCTTAACACATCTTCTCTTCATTACATATAAATGAACTCAAACCAATTATAATTCAATCCTTTTTTATTTCTTTACTTCATTGACATCAAATCCATATTATGAACATCATAATCCTAACCTTGGTTTCTTGATTCACTTTTGTTGTTTTCAACCTTTACATGCTTTTAAGTTTATTATCTACTCCATAATAAGTCAAAAACAACCTTTGGTCTTAAATAACTCCATTCCATATGAAATCCACAAAATAACCAACTTAAACTAAGAAAAACTTACCACTTTTATCCCAATCTCTTAGGAAATTGGTGAACACTAATCCTAGGTTAAGATTTATTCAATTTCTACTCCATATCTACCAAAAATGGCACCTCTCTTCTTCCTCTTCTCCTTGGTCAAATTATCCCTCTTTCTATCTTCTTTTCTTCCTTTCTTTTTGGTTTTTATAAATTGCTGGATCCCGCTTTCGGAGCCCAGTATTCGGAGACATTTAACGATCGAAACTCATTGCAAATTTTTTTATAACAATTAATGCATACACAGAAAAAACGATAATCAAATTGGCCCGATTTATTTAAAACAATTTTAGTCACAAAGATGCAAACATTATTGAACACATCAGAGTTTCAGTAATCACTTGGGCCCATTACAAAACACAATGCTTGTTTTCATAATATCTTTACAGTTCATAAACCGCCCCTTTTTCCTTAATACAAATACAAAACACCAAAATACAAACTACATATGATACAATTGAATGCTTATGCTTGATGTGATTCTAAATTACAAAATTTCCTGAACCAATTTCAGTACAAAAATCTCTAACTATCTTGGAGTTCCAATGCCTTGCAAGGATTGCTAATTTTCTCTTTCTGCACCTGAGGAGGGAAATGTGAGGTGAGCTACACAGCTCAGTGGCTAATGTATTTACATCCATTGGCAATTGACCAAAGTCAAACACATGTATATATATATATATACATATATCTAGCAATTCTTGCATTCATCCTTTGTTCAAGAAATTTACACATTCATCACATTTATCTCAATTCACAAAACAAATCATAACATATAACACTCAATATGCTTCATGCTTAATAGTTCAGAGATGTAATGCACAATAGATTTCTCGAGGGTTCCATGAAACAGAATGAGGAAACCGAAGTTTACCCCATGAACATAATGAGTCCATTTCGGAACTCATATGCCACAAGTGAGCAACCGGGAGAAGGCTCTTATCACGTGCATGTGACGAACAAAATGGTTCCACTCTCGCCTAAACAAAAACACAAAATCATGCTCAAAAATCATTTTATAAAATGCTCATACTTTCGAGCTTTTCTATCTTTTCATTCATACAAAATGCCATGACATGTTTCAATGGCATAACTTTTATCAAAATCCTAATTTGATTATATCAAACATCATGCTTCTTTTTCTTTTTGTTTATACAAAATGTTATAACCTTTTCAAGGTAAAAACATAATCATAATTTAGCATACATTTTCAGACATTCACAACGATTTCAATTTCAAGCAAATCAACATACACACACATAGGCAAGAATTTGCCCAATCACACAAAACTATAAACATATTACCCACCTCATTTCCTTGCTAAGATCCATGTCAAGGTTGTCTTTCTCCTTGCTCTTAGGTAGGATTCTCTTGGTTCCTTAAAACAAACCAAGTCTCATTCAATAAGAATCCAACAGAAAATCCCACAATGTAAAAATTTTTAAAATTTACCCTAGAATGCTTAACCCAAGCATTTTCCAATCTCTATGAACAAAAACCTTTCAAAATCAAAAGATTCAAAATGATTTTACCTTCATTCATCACCAAATGAAGGGATCTTGAGCTCAAAAGGAAGCTCTTCTCTTCCTTTACCTTTTTCTCTTTTGGAACAACTCCAAAATCACTTTTGAAGACTAAGAAAATTCAAACCCTAGCTTGTTTCCTCTTCTTTCTCTCTTTCTTTTCTTCTCTTTGTATTTCCCTCTCTTCTTCATGACACTTGACCTTTTTCTCTTCTATTTTCATTCTCCTGTCTTCCTAAATAGCTAGACAACACTTCTTCTTCCAATTATGTTCTTAATGAGTCCAAAAAGTCCACTCTGCCCTTCCTTATAAGCTTAGGTTGCTTTAACCTAAGTGTCTTGCCAACAATACCTTTAGACATTTTGTCATACTTTTTTTTTCTTCTAGAAGAATCTTTTCGATTTTCTTACGTTTTATACTTAAATTCATCTCATTCATATTCTTCTAACTGATATTCTTACTTCGATTCAATCCATCTTTCTCAACCCAATACTAAATGCTATCAAATCCTATAGGGGGAACAAATGACATAACTTTCTATATAGATGTCAAATTAAGATCACCTGAGAACAGTTTCAAAGACGGCTTTGGGATCTAAAACTTTTGTGAAGACCTTGAAAACAAATTCTATCGTCTGAGCGGTCAAAGATGGAACAGACGATGCCAGATGAATAATGCATAGAAGAAGCAAAAGGTCACTTAAGCAGAAAACAGACGAAGTGACTTCTTAAGATGAAGCAGAAAGCATACGGAACAAAGCAAACAAATCGGAGTAGACGAAGCAATTAGTAGACGAAGCAGACAAAACAAATAGTAGATGAAGCAAAGCAAATCAATGGAAGAAAACAAACAAATGGCCAAAGAGAGACGAATGGCCAAAGGCAGATGAATGCCACAAGGCAGACGAATGCCACGAAGCAGACAAATGAAAGAAGGTAGACGAAGCAGGAAGCAGACGAAGTAAGAAGCAGCCGAAGCAAAAAACAGACAGAATAAATAGTAGACGAAGCAAAGCAGACAAATGGAAGAAAGCAAACGAATTGCCAAAGGCAGACGAATGCCACAAGGTAGACGAATGCCACGAAACAAACGAATGAGTGAAGGAAAACGAATGCCACAAAGTAGACAAATGCCACGAAACAGATGAATGAAAGAAGGCAGATGAAGTAGGAAGCAGCCGAAGCAAAAAGAAGACAGAACAAACAGTAGACGAAGCAAAGCAAATGAATGGAAGAAAGCAAATGAATGGCCAAAGACAGGTGAATGGCCAAAGGCAGACGAATGCAAGACAGATGAAGCAAAAGAACAGACGAAGCAAAGAGCAAACGAAATTACATACAGACTAATCCCGAGTCAACTTAAAAAGAAGCAAAGTCAACTTAAGATGATGCAATGCTTAAGACGAAGAGAAAGACAGACGAAGAAAAGGTCTTAAGACGAATGATGTCATCACAAACGAAGTTTATAGATGAAGCAAAAGTCTTTACAGACGAAGCAAGAGTCTTAAGATGAATGACGTCATTCAGATGATATGACGTCATTACAGACGAGCGAAAGTCTTAAGACGATAGCGAATAAGCAAACGAAAGGAGTCAACTTAAGATGATGCACCTCTTAAGACAAATGAAGTCATCATAGACGAGATGACGTCATTACAGACGATACAATTTTTACAGACGAATGCATCCTACAGATGAAATGACATCATCAGACGTCATTACAAATGATACATTCTATACACTCCTAAGCAAATTTCCTTTCTATGGACCATAATTTTCAATCTAGAGGTCCCAAAATTTACACACTATATACCAATGGAAAGCTAAAAAGATAAGCTCTAACTTTCCAGAAGACAATTATGACTAATTTAGCTTAAATTAGTCCAGTTTTTCTCTTGAAGTCAGCACACAATTTCTACTTCATTTACTCCTCATTCTCAACTCAATATCATCCAAACGATTAATCATGAACACCAATAACAGAATATACACATATATACACACTCTTCATCAACTTACTACACAAATTCAACTTCACTTTCACCTTAATTCTTCCCATTTCATAGTCTCTCATCTACCAAAACCCCAAAGCAAAACATGACTCCATCCACATTTCTCATTTACTACTTCAAATCTTCTAAGAAAAATTTTGGGGCCCAACATGAATCCTCTTTTCAAATGAACCAAAATTTGTTTTCTTCGCCTTTTTATACTACTTTAATACTTTATACATGTCATTTTCTTATTAAACATCTTAAATGGCTCATCATCATCTAATTTAATGTTTATTAAACCATATGGAGTCTTGTAATTGGTCAATAAATGCGAGTCTTTTTAAATTTATTAATTAAATCCATTTATGTAAAAATACCAATTCGCCCTTGCATGGATTACTACACCTATAAACCGGACTAAATCCCGAAAATATTCCACAACCATCTCACCATAAAATTGACCATGGGATAATTTAATTAGGATCAATGCTTAGTAATTAGATGCCTAAAAAATTTTGAATGGGTTTAAAATCATTAGTACTCATTATTTTCCAAAAAGGGCATTTTTGTCCTAAACTTATGAAATTCCCGAAATTCATCCGATTGGAGTTGTTTTCGATCCGTTTCAATTTCATGTTACTCTAATACCTATTCTGGGTATTTTCAAAAAAAAAATCGGGGGTCCTCAAAATCCCAATTCAAGTGAAAACACTATTTACGCAAGTTTACTATTCATCTGAAAATACTATTCTCACAAAATAAAATCTATAAACCAATAGAAGGGAAAGTTTGGGTTTTACATTTCTTCTTCTTCTATGTTTGTTGCCTCTGTCATATTGTCATCCCCCTCCATAACAGCAACAATTACCCCCTCATTTTCTTAGAATGTCTCTTCATCCATAAAGCTAATTGTTATCTTTTCTTCACTCTGTTGCATTATTGGGCTCAAATAGTGTTATGTGTTATGCTCAAGATATTCAAGTGAAGAACTTCTTTCTTTAAATTCGTGGTTGACTAGCTTTAAGTTCAGCAAGGTATTTCATTAATTTAACTCTAAGACTTTTTTCTTCTTCCGAAAGCTCTTTTTGGAATGCCCATCTATTCATGAAACCAACCTTTATCTTTTCTTTACTCTCGAATTTACATTGGTCATCTTTCATTTTAGCAAGGATTTCCATTAATTTATCTCTAAATCTTGCTTCCTCTTCTTCTTTTTGATGGACCCCAATTTTTTAATAATTTTTTTAATTAATTAATTAATTGTTTATTATTAGGGTTTAGTCCATTAATTTAGTGAGCATAAGTAGAAATTATAATTTTCGAATAGAAATGTTAGAACTAAGATAGAGTTTAATGGGCATAATTTGGTAGTTAATAGACTAAAGGAGTAAGTAGGTATTACAATAAATGAAGAAGGGCAAAATTGGAAAGGCAAGACAAAAGTGGTCATGAAATAAGAAAGAAAGAAGAGAAAAGAGAGAAAAACATAGAGAAGAAAGAACGAAGAAGAAGAAATCGTGGGAGAAGCTAGGAAAGAAGAAGAAAATCGTGGAGAAGGAGAAAGAAGAAGAAAGAAGAGAAATCAACTTGTTTTAGGTAATCTCCATCATCTTTTCTTCTTGCTTGGCTAGAAAAAAGAGGTAGAGAGATGAGTTTTATGTTGGGAGGAAGAGGAGAACCAAGGAACCCATTTTGATTTTGATGGATTCCTAAACTAGGCTTTAGTTTTCTAACCTAGATAAACTATAGGTAGATTGAGTCTAAGCTCAATTTTTATTTATTCTTGATTATTGAAGCTTTATAGTTTTTCCATTGGAATATTGGTTTGAATGGAAAATTGGTTTGTTTGATGGAAACCAAGAAAATCCCGCGCAAGAGCAAAGGGAAAGGGAAACTGAGTTTGGATTTCCAAGCAATTTAGGTGGGTAATATGTTTATAGTTATTGTGTAAATGGGTAAATTCTTACCTATGTTTGTATGCTTGATTGCTTGATTTTGAATTTTGGTATTTATGGGAAGAATGAATTATGATTTACTTTCATGTTATGCTTTGAAAGATGTTATGATATTTGGTACAATTGAAAGAAGAAATAGCATAAGAAGCATGAAAATGTGAAATATGTGATGGAATGAATTCAGCATAAAAATTTGCTTATGTTTGGTTAAGAGAGATTCCATTTTGTTCGTCACGTGCACATTGACTTAAAGCCTTCTTCCGGCTGCCCGCTTGTGGCACATGAACTCCTATGAAACTGACTCATTTAGTTCATGGTGTAAACTTCAGATTCTCCATTTCGATCCATAGGACTCTCAAGCCATTTGTTTGTGCATTTCATCTTTGATTTGTCAAGTATGATACAAAATTGAGTGTTATGTTTTGATGGTTGAATACACATGATATGTTCTATGTGATGATTGTTAAGTCATTAAATTGCACTTATTTTGGACTTAATTATTGTTAATGTGTTGAAATTATTATCCGGAATTGATGGAATTATCTTATAATTGTTTACAGTCACCTTATAGATGAAATGGAATCAAAAAGATGCAAAAGAATGAAGAAAATCCTAAATCCCCAAGTTGACATAAATTCAGTGACTAAACTTAGGCACGCCTAAGGATGGAATAAATCTGCAGATTAAATTTCAAAAGTCAAAATCAAACTTATCATAATCTTTAAAGATTATCTTGCCATCTTTCAAGGGGATTACGTACCGAAAATAGAAGAGTGCATTATCTAGAGAGAATCAAGAAAAGATAAGGAAGAGATAAGCATAAAGAAGAGGAGTTGGTGATTGACGCAAATACACATTAGGTTTTAAACTAGGTTTTCGTAGGTTTTTGGAGCTGCCACTTTCTTGCTTCTGTTCTTTACGTTTTTTGCAGACTTTCAATTGGTCTTTTCATATTTTTCATTAAAGAATCAAGGATGGAGACTTATTACATTGTTATTTCTTTTGTTTTCAATTCGATTATGAGTAGTTAAATCTTTTATCTTAGTTGAGGGGATCTATGTTATATGTTATTATGGTGAGATGTTTTGAATAGAATTTACGTCGTTAATGAACATTAGATATCTTCGGATCTATTCATTCCAATTGAATTCATTGGTTTCTAAGTGCGTAACTAGAGATTAATTGGTTCAATGGCTAGATTAACGGAATATGATGTTCAGTTTCGATAATTATAAGTAGCAATTAGGATTAACTTCTCTACGTTAGAGTCGAAAATTCTAAGAAGATATTCTCTTGATTGATTTCATATCGTACGTATGTTTCGCTTGCTCATTGGTTCTTGATTCTTAATGCTATTATTCAATTACACCTATGATCGTATATAGGTTATTGTTTAATAAGAATGCTATGATACATGTTTCTAGTCATTACCCTTAAGAGAAAACTTCCCCAATGAATGTTTATTAAAGATTGTAATTTTATATCAAGGATCCATAATAGCATGATAACATCAGTGACCCAAAACCAAGGATTTTTCTCATTGATTTTTCAGATTTGATTATTGCTTTCGATTTGTGATTTTTCTCATAATTTTCATATATTGTCGTGACCAAGCCCCCCTCTTTACTTTCGTTACTTGTTCCGTTTGAATTCATAATTTCATTACCGTAAAGATTCCTTGTGAGAACGATATCCACTTACCGCTACTACATTAATTTGTTTTAACGGAGTGATTTCTTTTGAATTTGGTTGCAGGGATAGCATCACCAATGACATTTTTAACTATAAGTCTGTGAGTTTGAATTGTTGATAATTGAATTGCTAGATTAAAATGAGATATAGACGTATATATATATATGTGTGTGTGTGTGTGTGCTCGTTACCAATGGCTATAAATATATTAGCCACTGAGCTTCGTAGCTTAACCCATTATTTTTTACTCCTCAGGTGCAGAACGAGAAGGTTATTGATCCTAGCAAGGCTTTGACAAACTCCAAGATATCTCTCATTTAGTGACTAAGTTAGTTCGACTACTTTTTTTTTTTGGTAGCTTTATAAGCATATTAAACATAAGCATCCATTTGTATTTTGTATTAATCTGTTGATATGTAATTAAAGCTAGGCTCAAACTCTGTTTCGATTTGGTAATGAGATTATACATGGAAGAAGTTTCTTTTGTATATGTTCATATTTATCTATCTTTTGTTGAGTTGTTAATTGTTGTTGAAATTGTATGTATAAATTAGTGTTTGATTGTTGGGTCCGAGTTGCAGATTTGAAGGTTTTGCCACGGCAAAGCCAGACTTTAGTCACGACGAACCTTTCCCAAAAGGTATTTTTGGGTCGATCTTCTAACTTCGCCGTAGCGAAGCCAGACTTTCGTCACGGCGTATTTTTCCCAAGAGGTGCTTGTGTTTGATCTGGAAACTTCACCGCGGTGAAGCCAAACTTTTGCCCGACGCTTTTTTTCCCGAAGGGTACGTTTGCTCGAGCTTGAGACTTCGCCGCAGTGAAGCCAGACTTCGGTCACGGCGAACTTCTCCTGAAAGGTCATTAGTAGTATTCCCTAGTTTCGCCGCGGCGAACCTGCCAATGTTAACGCTGAAATTCTCCTTACAACTTGGAGTTTCAACTTTCACCTCATCTAGTCTTTACCCGATCGTCTCAAATTGTCGCCTTAGAATAAGTAACGAGATCCGGGCCTAACACTTTTGCTTCTTCTTCTACTGGGAGCTCGTTTTGGAATGTCCCTCCATTCATGAAGCTAACTCTTATCTTTTCTTCACTCTTGACTTTGTATCGTTCAGCTTTCATTTCAATAGTGACTTCAATTAATTTATCTCTAAGCTCGTCATGATTCTTGAGAGTGATTGCCATTCCAAATTGTAACATCCCACCCTTAATTGAAAGGGTAGAATGGTAAATTGGCATAGGATGGGATAGATTGGGATTGCATAGGACTGCTCATGCATAATAGG
>JAOTAX010050149.1:0-10411 GCA_025629825.1 Erythroxylum guanchezii | reverse complement strand
CAAAGATGTTGTTTCTTATAAACAAGAAATCAAAAATGAAGAAAGGAAAAATGCTTTATGGCACTTAAATAATATAAGGATTTGTAATATTTGTTATCTTGAACCCTATATCTGTGAATTTTAAAAAATATTATTATCAATTACTTAAGACAGAACAAGAAATATATATTCAAATTTTTAATCAAAAATTATAATATCCTTTAAATAAATCTGTAGAAGAACTCTTTATGGCAAAACAAAGTAAAAATCTTGTAGCATATACTTTGGGAGGAGCCATTTTAATTGTCAAGGAAGTACTTGCTAAAAAATGTTTAGAAACAAAATTACAAAACACCTTAAAACATCAAAATATCCAATTATGTTGTTCAAAATATTCAGAAGTCCCCCAACAATATGGTTGTGATTTTGCCACTTATAAACATCCTAGAACAAACCACCCAAAATTTCGATTAAAAAATTACAAATGGAAGAAATATCCGAAAAAACAATTTTATCAAAAGCCTTTTAAATCTTATAAAAAATTCTTTCGCAAAATAACCTATAGACAAAGCAAACCTAAACAAAAATTTTGCCCTCAAAGAAAGAAACAATGCAAATGTTGGTTATGCAAAGAAGAAGGACATTATGCTAATGAATGTCCCCAACGAAAAAATAAAACTAATGAAAAAGTCCATATTTTAAATTCAACTTCTCAATATAATTTAGAACTTATAGAATCAGATTATGAAACTGATTCTATAATCAATACGTTATATTATTATGAATCTCAAAAGTCAGAATCAATAAACGAATCTGAATACAACATTTATTCAGGTACAAATTCAGAATAAAAAAGTAAATCCATATATTGATACAGGAGCTACAATATGTATCGCATCTAAAACATTATTAAATAGTCGGAAAAATTACAGAGACCCTTACAAATAAGAATCGCTGGTGGAAGTATAAAATATATATGGTATGTAAGTTATTGTAATAATATCATAATTGCAAATTATACTTTTATAGTACCTTCAATTTATCAGTAAGAATATAGATTACCACTCATTTTAGGAAATAATTTCTTAAAATTATATAACCCCTTTTGTCAATACTTACATTATATTACTCTAAAAACACCAATAAACAAGTCCTTAAATCAAATATCAATTATTCTCAAAATTCTTATTTATCATACTACTTATTATCAGACTTTAAAACTTATAACTGAAAATTTGGATTACTTACAATTTTATATTCAAAATAATTTATCTTTACACACAAAAATCGAAACATTACTTGATCAAGTCTGTAGCGGACATCCACTAGACCTAGTTAAAAATACTAATACTCAATTAATTGAAATTAACTTAAAAGATCCTACACAAGAAATAAACATTCGCAATAACATTCCATATACGCAACAAGATGTACAAGAATTTGTTTTTGAATGTGCTGACTTATTATCCAAACAATTAATCTCTCCAAGTACTAGTAAATATTCAGCCCCTGTTTTTATGTTATCAATCATTCTAAATAAAAAGAGGAAAGCGACGTATGGCTATTAACTATAAAAAACTAAATGAAGCAACTATTGGAGATGCTTATAAATTACCTCAAAAGGATTACATATTAATAAATTAAAAGTACATAAATGGTTTACAACTTTAGATGCAAAATTTGGATATTGGCAATTATGGCTACATGAAAATACTAAACCATTAACAGCTTTTACTTGTCCTCCTAGAAAACATTATCAATGGAATGTATTACCCTTTGAACTCAAACAAGCACTAGGAATTTATCAACGATTTATGGATAACAATTTAGAAGGCTTAGAAGAATTTTCTTTAGCATATATTGATGATATAATTATATTTTCTAACAAAACCAGAGATGATCATCTCCAAAAAGTCAAACAAGTTCTAGAAAAATGTTAACAAAAAGGATTAATTTTAAGCAAAAAGAAAATAAAAGTAGCTCCGACCAATATTGAATATTTAGGAATCGAATTTCATAACGGTTTTCTCCGATTACAGCCAAATATACTCGAAAAACTACATCAGTTACCCGATAAATTAAAAAATACAAAAGAAGTCCAAAGCTTCTTAGGATTATTAAATTATATTTCAGATCAAGGATTCTTTAAAAATTTAGCTAAAGAAAGAAAACAACTACAAATTAAGTGTAGTACCAAAACTCAATGGTCATGGACAGACACTAATACGAATGCAATACAATCTTTAAAAGCACTTTGTAAACACTTACCAGCATTATATAATTATTTTGCACAAGATAACCTGATTGAACAAATTGATGCAAGCATAGATATATGGGTAGGATGCTTTTTGGCAAGAGCACCCAACTCAAGGAACTATCTCTTATGTAAATATATTAATGGGACTTTTAATCCCACTAAAAGTAATTATCCAATTCATGAAAAGGGAACACTCGTATGTATTAAAATTGTCCGAAAGTGGAGGATTGATCTATTACTAATTAAATTTCAAATACAAACAGATTCCAAATATTTATGTGGTTTTACAAAATAGAATATTCGAGCTAATTATAATCAAGGACGATTGATTCGTTGGCAGCTTGAGTTAAATCAATATAATTTTCAAATTAATTATATAAATTCCTCTGCTAACAGTCTTGCAGATATCCTGACAAGAGAATGGAAGCAACTATAGCCAGTTTAAAGGAGTCACTTAGCAAAAAGGAAGCCAAACTACTATCACTTCAATAACAAGTAAGCATTGTGACCAAAGAAATAAATCAATTACGTTCCACCATTACCCTGTTAGAAAAACAAACCTTTGTTGAGTCAACTCTTACAATCCAACCTATTACTCCTCAACAGATTACCCAAACTCTAGAAACTAGCCCTATAATTCCTTCTTCTCAAACCCAACGAAAACAAGACCATTAGGAAGATAAGGTATGTGTGATATTTAATGGACCTATGGCTGGTATCTATGATGAATGGCACAAAGCTGTTGTTCATATCACCAATAAACCATCTATAATCCACCGTAACTATAAAACACGAGCCGAAGCTGAAAAAGCCCTTGCTGATTTTAGAGAACTATCTTTGAAGCCCCAGTATAAGCAAGTCCTTGAAAAACAACCCACTTTTACTAATCTGAAGCCTTTAGGAAAGTCCATAAATCTCGATAAAATCAATGTTGTTCCTATTAGAGTACTAAAAGACGAAATGAAGAAAATTACCTCAGAAGGTTTTTATGATTGTTTCCAAGCACTCAACGAATGGACTGAGCCCAAAATTTTTTTAAATATTATGCACAAAATAAAGGAAAATATGGACTTAAAGATATTATCTTTCTTGATACAGACCCAATCACTACCTATCTCTTCTTTCATAGTGGACTAATCGATACCATTTATCTTACCATTTTGAATACTCTTTATGAATTCTCTACTGGATTTATTCAAGCTATTAAGAATTATAAAGATCGGTTTGCTAAAGGCCACAAAATATTCATTAAAGTTTTCAGCTCTTATCCTATCTTTAAGCAAGCTGATAACTTGAAGGACACAGAAGCATTATTATCCAGAATTGCTTATGTCCAAATTGGCATTAACAATGGAATATATCCACCCATTGACACACCACCTAAGCACGAATTCAATTGGGATTTAGTTAATCAGTTTAATTTAAACTGTATAGAAGGAGTTTACCAACAGTATGTCAAATTTACTCCCGAATCACTGATTAAAATTAATTACCGAGGACCCAACCTTATAATGACATCATCCTACAAATCTCCCATTGCACCAGACGCACGCCAAATTATGAAACAAGCCGAAGCAAATTTTGCCAATTTATTTTTAGACTCGCTACTCAATGCAAGCATGCCATTTGTCAGCAATTAAAACATTATAACTCACATCACTGACAGCAGTGTCCTACAACGTCAACACAAGAGTAATAGCAAAAGCCTGTAGCCCCTTGGGCCCCAGGCCTATCGGTCATATACTTTCACTTTCACTTTTCTTTGTCCTATTTACTTTAGCCTTTGTCATGTCTACTTTAGCTTTTACTTTTCTCGTCCAGTGATGTTTTGACCGATGTTCTGAAACTCGAATCGGTCATTGAATCAAAAATTTTACTGATTATTGATTTAATCGGTTTGATTAGTTCAATCACCAGTTAAACTGGTGTGACGTCATAATTATGCAATAATTATATTTAATTATAAAAAAATTAAAAATTAAAAAAATTAAAAAATTAAAAAATTAAAAAAATTAAGTGAACCAGTGATCGGACCGGTCCGACCAGTCAAAACCGGTCAATTGACTGATTTTGACCGGTCTAATTGACCACCAATTTTAAGAGCTTAATTGGACCTGTCAATCCGGTCGGACCGACCGGTCCGGTCCAAATTTTAAAACCTGAGTTTTGACCTTTTCTTTTCTTATTTGCCTATATAATGTAACTTCAAGAGCATTCACTCTCTATGAAATAATAATCACTTTCTCTTACCCTGTCTCTCATCCTCCTACTCTCGCATAGGATTGGCATCAAACGGAAACGAGAACAGGTATGAATTTAGTCTTTATTGTTTCATCATTTATGATCTATGTTTATGTACTTATTAGTTATGCTATGCTACCTACCTTTCTCTTTTTATCTGTTTGTTTTACTTATTTAAATCCAGTCGCTATATATATATATATATTCTTACATGATTGCTGTCAATATAACTTTCACCCTACTCTTCTTCGTTGCTTATATACTTATGTTTATTTTAAGAACACTCATTAGACTTCTCTTCATTTTATGCTTTTTTGGAAATCCCCTATTTCTAAATCATTTACCATGCCTATTTGTAGATGTTGTCAAGCAACCTGGCGATTATTATGTTTACTGAAAGCAAGCTTAACCTTAGTAAACAACTTCTAGCTTCGTATACCAAGATGTATCTAACTATGCAACTTCTAGATACCCCTATTTTTCAACTATAACAGTGTCAGAAAAAAATCCAAACTTATCAGACACTCATAGATCAAGAAAAAGCATAACTTAAATAATTTTACGCATTATTTTCAGAATATTACAAACCCATATTGAACCATGTATCCAACGGCGTCAAAATTAAATTAATACTTTTACATTTCATTTTGAGTTATTGTTCAATTTGTACTCAGTTACACGAACATATAATCTATATTCAAAGTTTAGTCACTCAATATAAAAAGAACAAGAATACTATGAAAATCGATATAATTATATACAATTTGTTATCAGTAATCTTAATGGAATAAATCCAATAAGAGAAAGGTTTGAGTTATCTCAAAATCTCAAGAATTAACTTATTTACAGCACAATTTATTTACTGATCAAAATAGTAGTCATCATTAGTAACAATGGCTGAGCAAGAAGAACAAATACTTATAAAATAAGAAGAACAAACCATATTAGATATTGATAATTTAGAATTAACTAAATCTACTGGTATTTTTCATATAAACACTTTATTATCCAAAGAAAAACAAAAATAGATCGCTAAGACTCAACTCAATCTTAAATCCGGACAAGATATATATACTCCTATTCTAAAAAATGTCCTCAATCGACAAAATATAATTTATTATGGTAAACTTATTCATGAAACCCCAATTTGAATTGATCAATGTTCTGGACATATCCGAATAAATTTAATAGATCGAGAACATATTTACAGACAATTACAAAAAATACCTACCAATAAAAGACATAAGATCGGATATATACATGTATCTACTATTCAAATCTTATTAAAATCAATATTTCAAGAAGGAATTGATTCACCTATTAGAATGACAATTATTGATGAAATAATGACTAATTTAAATGATCAAATTATAGGAATTATGAACGGAAATCTAGCATATGGAAAATTAGGAATCCCACTAATATCACATAACATAGATGAAACAATTACCATCGCTTATAAATTTTATCGACAAAATTTAATAAATATTGGAAAATATCCATTCTATCTAACATATCAAATTAGTTATGCATTAACTAATTCTCATCATAGTATTAAATTTAAAAATACGAACAAAATTTATATTGAACAATTATTTAATGATGTTGCTAAAGTTGGAACCAATTTAAGAACAACATTAAAAGAACTACCTGAGATAAAATATCCTATAAGTTTAGAAAATCCTCCTATACCCAGATTATCTTTTAGTCATCCTTCAAATCCTACCCCGACAGACAAAAGAACTCTTTTACATTCGCAATCTACGTTTAGACAAACCAATACGCTTTACCGAACCAGGATTACCATTTACAAAACCACTTAAAATTACCGAACCTAATGATAACTTAGAAATAGAAGAAAATATATCTGAACAAAATATCACTAAAGATCTAGGAATAATAAAAACCTAACTCCATGAATTAACAACACATATTAAAAACACTTTATGAGTGTTACCAACTATCTTGTTGAAATCTTGGAAAAACAATTACAGATAGAACTACACCTAAACGATCTATTAAAAAATTAGGCAAATATATTACAATATATGCAACAATTGACTATAGAAAATACTATAAACAAAGAACAAATAAATCAACTACAAAAAATCATAGATAAAAATTTCGATCAAATAACTAGGATAACAATGAACAAAGTTGAAGCAAGCAATACAACACAGGCAAGCAAAGTGGTATATCCTATATGGTTTTAAATTTTTTAATATAAAATTGTTAAAATAAACATCCCTAATCAAATATTTTTTTGGGTAAATCAGAAATGCTTTATAAAGATAATAAAAAGTTATATACAGATATAGAGATTCCTACACATGAATCTCTTGACAGACCAACAGAGAGCTGAAAGAACCTACAACATTCCTTGTAATCTAAATCTTGGCAGCAAACACATTTAGCATTATCTATACAAATTTCTTGCCAAGCAACCTTTGTAATCTAACTAATCTAAACAGAAGCACAATTTTACCATACTCCCAGCAGTATTCAAGCATCAGATAGCATTCAAGCATTAGTTAGCAGACATAATCTACTTTCAACTCACTCTAAGTGGATTAATGTTCTTCAAGTGCACTTGTTCTCTGCCAAATTTTCACATCTCTCCCAACCTTCAGTAATAGGAATGTTATTAGTTCTTCTGCCCTCCATCCGTAAATAGTGGCCCTTTTTCTGCTACTGACTGTTGCTCTTGTCGATTCCTCTTCTTGGTACCTTTAATAGCTTTTCCAAACAAGGAATTGCTGGGTGCAAACTTCATTTCTGCCTTACCGAAGATGGTTCCTGTATCCGTCTTCTCTTCAAATGTAGACATAAGGGCTGTTGAGCCAGTTAGCAGTCCTGAACTATCAAACCTGTAGAAAATATGTTAGTGAATATAAACTTCATCAATTACCTCCTCACAGTGTTTGAGCTGAGATGTTCCATAACTTGGGAGATTACTTTGGAGTACACACTCCCAACATCCTTGGCTTCATCTTTGAAAGTTCTAGAATTCCTTTCACACCAAATATTGTAAACAGTAGTTGAAAGAAGGATAGGGAAAATATTAATGTCTGAGGTTTTGGTATTTGAAGCAAGATTAAACCAAGTGAGAATGGATTGAAGGTTTGACTGATTAGGGATGTGTAAATGAAAATGTGAGAGGCATTGGTCCCAAACAAATTTAGAGAATTGAAACTAAAAAAATTAGTGATCAATGGTTTCATTATCCGAGATACACAAGGAACAGTGGTTAGGAGTTTGGAGGTAGGGAAGTTTGTCCCAGGTTTGTAACTTCTGAAGGAGCAAGCCAAAGTATAAAAGAACACCTAGGCCTACTACTTTTAAACCAAACTAGCTTATGCTAAGGAACTTTCTGTAGAGGAGGTCTCAAGAAATTATAGGCTGAACCATTAGTGTACTGCTTTGTCGAGCTAGCTAACCATTCCAAACAATCAGATTGAGAACTAATTGGATGGTACCGAAAGGGTTCAAGGGTTCTAACGATATCTATGGATGCCTCTTGCCATCTCCACTCATCATTGTTTATTACTTCAGAGACTCTTGTTGTCATTGGAAGCTCCACACCACTGATCTCTCTCAGAGAAGAGAAATTCTTTAGGATTCCTCTTAGATGCCACGAATCCTGCCATAAAAGAGTAGAAATACCATTTCCTATCCTAAATCTGAATTGGTTACCCATTTTGTCCCTCACAAATAAGATATTCCTCCAACTCCAAGAACTATTATAGGTAGGATGGGCATTCTAGAAATTTTCCCTTCTCAAAATAATGGTATGCACCCACTTAACCCACAGAGCCTCCCTATCAACAAACAGAAACCAAATCCTTTTCCCTAACATGACATGATTCAATGTAGACAAATGTTTCACCCCTAAACCTCCCTCCTTTTTCGGTCTACTAATGTCACTCCATTTAACCTTTGCATGAGATTTCCAATCCACCTTCCCAGCCCACAAAAATTCCTAAGTTTAGTCTCTATTTCCTTTAGAATGGATGAAGGGAGAATGAAGTGGGTAGACCAGTACACTTGGAAAGATGAAAGGACAGAAATCACCAATTGGAATCTACCAGCATAGGAAAGACTTTTATGAGTCCATTTGTTTATCCTCTTACCTATTTTGTCCAATAAGGGTAGGCAATCCCTCTTAGATAACCTACCTGTTAAGAGATGTACCCCCAAATACCGTATGGGGAGAGTGCCTTTCTTAAGACCAGAGAAAAGTTCCACTCGATGATTCAGATAGTTCACATCAGGGGATAAAAAAACTAACTCTTGGAAGGATTCATGTCCTTGCCAGAAAAAATAGAGATGGTAAACATACAATCAAGCAAGGTTTGAGTAGAAAATAAATCCGCATGATAAAACATTAATGCTGTGTTTGGTTACCGTACTCAGGGTGAGGACGGATGACGAGGACACAAAAATTCTGTCCTTCGGCCTATTTACTTACCGAAGACATAAATTTTTGTACCGTCCTCAGAGGACGAGGATAGAAATTTTTGTTCCTATCAAAACTGAGGTACGGAAATTCTTGTCCTATGGATAAGAATTGGAAATGTCAAAAATAGCCTCATCTTTCCAAACCTAACACCAATAATAATATTAATTAATATTATTAATTAATATTTCCAAAAGAAATGTCAAAATGTACACATGAATGGGTACATAATGTACCAATTGCAGATTACATTATCGGAAAAGATAAATGTAATTATTGCAAAAGCAAAACTACAGAATTAATGAGGTTACACTGTCCAATGTGCCTCATGATAGTTTGCCCATTCTATTCAGTATTGTATCTATAGATCAAGGTAAAGCAAAGATATTCAACGTATGTACCTCTATTCTCAAATCAAGATAGTGTAATTGCTGAAATGAGCAATTATATTGATCAGATACTTACAGGAATTCGAACTCAATTTCCCCTAACACGCCTCTCCACGGCTTTTCATGGGTACTCTACTTTTGTTCTTTTGACATCCTCACGGCGTAGCTACTTATCTTATTAATCAAGTCAATAATGAATTACAAATTTCAACAAATTAGAGGTATCATCAAAGACTTATAATACCTAAGCCTTCTACGGGTGAAATGAAGATCCTGATTACACTCGTACAAAAGGTATTTTGTCTCTCCCAATAAATAAAAAGCTTCTTGTCTTATTGCTTCAGCTGCTCTAAACTTGGGATGACATATGTCTTTGGTAAGGTTTGGATCAAAGATAACATTCCGATATTCTTCTATCCTCTTTTCATGTCTCTCTATAACCTTATGTAATAAAGAGATATGCCGATGCTCTTCTTTGATCATAAATTTTATGCTCTTAATTCTTTGGAAATATCCAGCCATGACACTTTACCATTTTGATAATCCACATAAGAAATACAACTTATATGTTACAAGAATGAATTTAAACAAATTAATCAAACATAAATAAACAGCTAAACTTAATATCTGGACTTGGCCACTGAACCAAAATTTGAAACAGAATCCATCAAAGGAATAGAATTTTCATGTTACAAAAAGGGCTTTAAACATTTTTATCATTCTGACAATAGACAGTTAAACTTATTGTGTGATCTGCAGTTAAATACCTTACATAACGTTAGTGTTGTTTACGATCGTCTAGTTTTATTATCAAAAGTTTGTTTAAAGCATCTGCATAGTCTTGAAGAAAAAGTCGAAAAATTAGAAAAAAAGTTTTATCTGTTGAAAATATTGAAAAGAAAATTCGAAAAATATTAACAAAAAGTAAAGTGGTTGAATTAATCAACTCTATAGTTGATCAACCAACGAAATTAGAAAAAGAGCTATCCAAATGTCTATACAGTTGGAACAAAAAATAAGAAGGGTTGAAGAACTTCTGGAACAGTTGCACCAGAAAATTTGATGTCCTATTTAGTCGCTGCAAACGAC
>JAOTAX010050101.1:0-10412 GCA_025629825.1 Erythroxylum guanchezii | reverse complement strand
TAAAAAAATTTGTTCTTTAAAATATAATTAATTAGTTAACTAATTTGCTATTTTTGATTTAACTGTTGATAATTATATTATAATAAATTATAATTTACTTAAAAATTAATATAATTAATAGATTAATTAATATTTAGTATTATTGACTAATTAGTCCATATATTTTTTGTCATTTTTAATTAATTTTAATTTTTATATAATTAATTTAATAATTACATTATAATTAATAGATTGACTCGAACTTCATTATATTCATGTAATTATTTTTTTGACACCCGTGACTTTAAATTTCAATAGATTTTGACAAATTTGTCTTCATGAAAGTTGTAGTAGATCTTTCTTTTAGCTTTTTATTGATATAAAGTTTGCAATTTTTGAAGTTTTGGATCAAATGTTATGAAAGTTTGAAGTTGGATATGTAACTAAGGAAATAACGACTTCAAAGGCTTAAAAGTGAAAGTCACTATCATGTAAATACGTGATAACGACTTTAAAGGTTTTTGGTGAAGTAGTTAATTAAATCTTTATTCAAAAGCAAAAGACACAAGTTAAGAGAATCGTTGGATGAAATGGACAAATGGGATGACAGCTCCTATTTCTTTTTCTCTGCTCATTAATAACTTTTCTATTACATGTTATTGTTGATATTTAATACATATCGTTTTTTATCCTTTTTTCGCTTTTATTTTTTTAATTCTAAACCAACTTCTCTAACTTATCTTCTCTCAAATTATATTCTTTTATTATTATAAATTTAAAATTTTAAATATTAATAATCTTATCACAAAATTTTAAATTGCACAATATTTATTTATTTTAAACATATTTTGTTTGAGGTTTTTATTTAGTTTATATATTTTTTACATTTATAGGACACATTACGCTATATATTTCCTTAATTCTTAAATTTTTCATCCTAAATTTTTGCTTACTAATTTTACTTATGCATTTATTATATTCTAACTTATATATTTTTAATATAACATATTTAAACCTTCCTAATAAAATATCCAACACAAATTTATAATTTTTATAATTTAATTACTAATATTAAAATTTTTCATATTTATTTATACATTAAAATTATATAATAATATAACGAAATAGAAATTTTAAATATTTATAATTTAATAACAAAATCTAAAATTTTACTTATAATTTGATTACAAATTTTTAAAATTTTCATATTTATTTATACATGAAAATTATATTATAATATAATGAATTAAACTAACAGGGCATTATTGTTGCGCATTGCGCAGTATTAATCAGCTAGTTCATATATAACCCTTAAGATCAATCTTCTCCTTGAATTTGGATGTCATGTTTTTTGAGCATAGTCTAGACGAAACCAACCCAATATAAAAACAATTAATTTTATATCGTTTTTAAATTAAAACCTATAATTTAATTATAAACATATGGTGTTTCATGTATTTTCACTTATAGATTGTTGACAGTTATGATGGAAGTTCTTCGATCAACTCCCTCAGCTCTAGGCTAAAAGCCGCCTCCTTCATCCGCATCATTTACCCCTGATATCTCTGTTGGTATAGCGGTGATGGATGGTGTAGCAACAGGTGTAGAAGGTGATACCTCATATGCAAGTGTAGTAGCTGGAGGTACAACATCTAATTCAGTTGTAGCTGCATAATGTGATGCTTCACCTGGACAGTAACTAGCTCCAAATCGTGGTCTAAACTTTAGTCACATCATATCTTGGTTTCTCTTTGGTGCTATATTTTAACTTGAAATTCATATTTTATTAAATATTCTAAAAATATAACAATTTCAAATAAATATATAACAATATATCGTTGATTCAATAATTGATTTATTGAATATAATATTCTATTACAAACACAAATTAATCGCTATCAGCACTTAATTGTAAATCAAAATCATCATCATTTTCTTTTTCTGAAGAATTAGAATCAAACTTAGGCTCCTCTTCAGATCTCTCGCCCTCCTCATCCTCTTTAAATGAAATTTCAAGATATTCATTATTTGGATCATTCAAAGGTTCATTCTCGTCACATGTAATAGGTGCATTTATTTCATAAACATCTTCTTAAAATGCTTCACTTTCAAATTTTTGTTCTTCTTTTTCATGTGATTTAAAAACACTTCTAGGTTTAACTTTGTAAACAACCAACCAATCTGACTTATCTCGTCATAAGTTGGGAAAAGGGACATAATACACCTACATCACTTGCATTTCCATCACAAAAAGTTTAAATTGTCTAAATCATCTTCGCTAGTTAATTTTAATTAGATTGTATCGGCTATGCACTTTTGTACCAACATTAGGAGTTGGATCAAACTAGTCACACTTAAATATCACATTCTGCATTATTGGCAATGCAGGGTACTCAATTTCGAGTATCTCAATAATTTTACCATAGTAATCCATCAATTCTCCCTATATGCAAACTCCACTATTTACTGTTGCCATGCTATGACCATGATATTCTATATGATATTTGTGTCCATTAACAAAATACGTGGATATCATTTAGCAGTTCGCAAAGGTCCTTTCACAATATCACATATGAACTTATTCTCTATTGAATTTTCTAAAGCCTACACAAAGAAATTATCATATTAAATAGTATAATGTCGTTTGAACACTTTAATCTTATAATTCAATCATTTCAATAATTGTAAGTGAAAACTTACATATTTCTCGAACAATCAAGGAAAGTGTCTTCCTACTTCTTTATTGGTATCATCCTGTGTTTTCTCGGGCATTAGCTCGTGTAACCATTCCTCGTATAATCTAAAAACATTATTATATATTTTAGTTGTGAATAACACTAAATTTTAAAAGCCAAACAATCAATTTCAACTTACTGCATGAAAGGTTGAGCCTCTTGATAGTTCAACAAAATGTAACCATAGGCAGCCTCTATTTCTTCCTCTGTTAACATTCTTATTATTGAACGTCCATTTGTTTATCCAAGATATGAAGTTTCAAAACCCAAATAATCAATTTCAACTTACTGCACGAAAGGTTAAACCTCTTGACAGTTCAACAAAATGTAACCATAGGCAGCCTTTATTTCTTCCTCTGTTAACATTCTTCTTGTTGAACATCCATTTTTTTATCCAGGATATGTGAAAATGGATACGTTACTATCAGCATCACCCATTCCTCCCCATCATCATTATGAGGAACTTTTCTTTCTCTTGTGTGAACATGCGACTCAAAATAATGTGAACAAAATGTACTTGCTTCCTCCACTAAATAAGCATTACATATCGAACCTTTAACGCTAACCTTGTTTTCGACATTTTTCTTCAAGTGATCAAAATAACAACATTAGCGAATAAGGTTATTACAATTTTGTTATTAAAACATATTATTACTTCAATTTAAAGATTTAATATAATTACCTCTTAAACAGATACATCTATCAATATTGACCTGTAGCAGCAACTTTAACCTCCTGTGCTAAATGCATAAGTAGATGCCCCATATAGTCAAAGAAGCTTAGAGGGAAAATCCCTTATAATTTGCACAAAATTATTAGAATTTCCCTTTCTAATTTTTCCATTTTAGCCAACTTTATTTTAGATGATGTTAAGCTTTTAAAAAACAAACTTAATTCTGCTATAACTTCGCAAACCTTATTCAATAGAAACTCCCAAAATGAAATTGGAATTATCCTTTACACAAACACATGATAATCATGACTTTTCATCCCAAATAATTTGTATTTCCTCGTATCCACACACCTTGCCAAGTTTGAACCATAACCATTAGGAAACTTTAGACTTTTCAACCATTCACAAAATATTTCCTTTTATTTTTTGTCCAAAGTTTAACATGCTTTCATATATTTATCGGTGTGAAGATCTTTATCTAACTCATTCCTTCTACAAAAAAGTTTCAAATCAGCTTGTGATTTTGTATTGTCATTTGTCCGCCCTTCAGTGTTCATTATGATAATGAACAAATTGTCAAAAATATATTTTTCCATATGCATCACATCTAGATTATGACATATCAAATTAGTTTTCCAATGTGGCAAATCCCAAAAAATGCTTCGTTTTCTTCAACCAAAGTTTTTACTAGTGCTTCTATTAACTTCATCATCTTCAAATTCTGTAACTTTCAATAACCCTAATTCATCAACCTCCTGCAATATCTCTTCACTAGTTTTATGAGGGGGAGGAGGTGATTATACCATGTTGTTCTTAATGAACATTTGTTTATTGCATCTAAATTGATGATCTGGAGGAAGAAATTTCCTGTGGTTATCAAACTAACATTTTTTGCCTCCGTTTATATAAAAATCATTCTCACAATAAGGATAAGCTAATTTCCCTGCTGTGCTCCATCCAGACAATATAACATATTTCAAAAAATCACTAATGATCTACATGAAAGCTGCTCTCACCACAAAATTTTGTTTCAGAGACACATTATATGTCTCCACACCATATTCCTAGAGATACTGCAATTTAGATATCAATGGTTGTAAGAATATATCAATTTATGCTTTAGATTTGTAGGCCCTAGCACAATCACTGTCAAGAACATATATGCCTCATTCATACACACCTATGGAGGCAATTTATAAGGACTAATTATGATTGATCATGATGAATATTGTTGGCCAGATTGACCAAAAGGATGGAATCCATCCGTTGACAATCTCAACCTAACGACTTTCAACTACAAACTTATAATGGTGTTATTAAAATGTTTCTGCTAGTGCATCCGATGGATGACTCATTATTTCATCTTCCTGCTCGTGTTCATTATGTCATCTCATGTGAGATGCATTAACATCAAAAGAATATAGTCTTTAAAGTCTTAGAGTTAGTCGGAAATAGTACATCGCTTCCAGGGTACTAATTTCTATTTTATAGATTACTCTAGGCTTGAAGTTAGATTGACCACAAAATTTTCACTTTTATAATTCCATACCATCCCCCAATACAACATTCATCCTAATTTGCAACAATCAATTTTTTCAACTGGCAAACCAAGACCCCTAATAAGTTTCTTCATATTGTAAAAACTATCAACTATTGTAAGATCAGGAGGCAATGATTCATTATACCAGCCAAGAATTTTATCAAAACTACGATCAAAAATATTCCCTTCAGACTCTATGTTCAATATTCGAGCAATTGAAGACAATTGAGTGTTTGTCTCATAATTTGGCCATAATTCTTGGTCAGCTAAGTGTCGTAACTCAAAAAATTATTTTGCATGTGGGTTTCGTTCTTCTTCAAGATTTTATGTATTTTCCGTAAAGGTATAACCGGTTGCATCATAAACTATTTGCATGTAAGGATTTTCAATTGCACCCACATTATTTGTTAAAAATTGAATCCCCCTTCAAACTCATCCATATTTACTGACGAGTTTACTTTATTACCCCTTGAGGTGCAACAAATCAATGGCTTCCTATGTCGTGTCCATTTAAAATAATTTAGAACGAACCCTTTTCTCAACAAATGGCCATTCACTTCATCAATAGGAATGAAACAAATATTTTTGCACTTTTTACATGGGCATCTAATCTTTAGGCCATCCCTATATGCAACTTGAGAACATTCATAATGAATAAAAACTTCAACTCCCTCAACAAACTCAGGATTAATGAAACCATCAAGTGTTAATCGTCTATACATCCAAGATCTATCAACATTACTCATTTCTGTAAAAATGTTAATTTAAAAATGTAATTTCATGGTTAGTACCCTTCTTGTCCCCTAAGTTTACAAAACATCTAAACTTTACACAACATCTCCTAAGTATTAATCAATCAAATTAATTACTACAAATGACGTCAATACTATGGTACGTGACATTGTTTACACCTGTGAATCAAGAAAGCTACTTGTCACTATAACTCCTATGCTCGTGGAATCTTTCACCGATAAGCCTCACGGGAGCTGCATCACAGGTTTCTAGCCTTTATACCATCCTAGAGGTTTATTATGCAAATAACTGTTTTGTCCATTAAACCTATGAATTTCTTGTGTTAATACTAAGTTTGAATTAATCACATTGAAGTTGAAGTATTTATGTTTGAATTAATCACCTACAATTGATTTCAATACTATGGTACGTGGTATTGTTTTCACCTGTGAATCAAGAAAGTAAGTTCTTGTTGTGACTCCTAGGCTTATGGAATTTTTCATCGATAAGCCTTAGAGGAGCTGCATCAGGGTTTCCAACCTATATACCATCCTAGGAACTTAGTTATGCCTTAAATCATCCATAACATCTCAAAACTCATTCCACATACATTAAATACTTAGACTATTAAAGAAGAACATAAAAACTCATCAATGATTATAAGAATATTCTAAACAACAACACAAAATTAAGACCTGCTTTGCATTCACACAAAACCCAAATGCATCAGAATTGTATTATTAAAGCAATACATATGGTAGAGATTAGTTGGATGACTTACCTAGATGGATGGACAACTCCAAACTACAAAGAAGAAGGATGAGCGATGCTCTTCAACACAATATAGGGCTTGCGAAAAAGAATATTTCGTATTAATATAATACACTTGTTTAATAGTTTTGTTATATTTTTAATTTATTAAAGCAAGCAAATTAGAAATAATATTGTTTATTTTGAGATAGAAATATGTGGACTTTTAGTGGGAGTAATGTTAAAAATATTACTAGACCAAACCAATCCCGACTTGCTTGGTTTAAACTATCCATAAATCATAAAGAATATTATAGAATATTCTAATTATAATTTTCATTTTGATAACCGACACGAATATCATTAAGATAATTTGATTTAAAACAATATGAAAAGAGAAGGGTAAATTATTCAAAAATAAAAACGTGTGTGAATTCTCTTTAATATTTATATATCAAAATTTTAAATATAATTAACAAAAAAGTATTATCAATTATAATAATCAAAGTTAACCCTAATAATTTAAATACTCTTTAAACCTTTATAAAACTAGTCTTTCATCAACAATTAATCAATTACGTAATAACAAATTAAATTACACAATTTAAGTTTTCAAAAATAAAATTTTAATTTTTTTAAAAGATCACTAAATATTTATTTAAAGTGTTTTGTTTCTTAGCCAATCGTCATAAAGCACGAGTCCTTGACAAGATTCCTAGGTCCCCTTTTCTCTTTCATTTTCTTTATATAGTAAGTCAGCATGTGCTCTACTGTATAAAAAACTAAGTTGTGCCTTTGCTAGGGAAAGATCAAGAGGTGTTAAGTTGTTGGAATCAATTTTTCATTGCTCCATTTAACAAATACCATCTTCTAAATGATGTTGATTTAGCAACATAATCAACAACCAACATATGCAGAACACTCCCATACATAGAACACTCCTATCATTTAACATCAACGTAACAGGCAATTCATCAAACACCTTGCATGCATCAGAAATTTATCCCAACATCACAACCAAAATCACGTCTTGTACCTTCCATCACTAACATTTATACATTAAAATTGTTTTCCAATCACAGAATACCTAAATAGACGAATGTTATTAAATACCTAAATACATCCAATATCACACAAAATAATATAGATGAAAGGTTGAAAGAATAGCTCCATCGAAGGACACAATGAAAGTGGCTAAAGAAAACAAACATCGACGAGCAGAAGAGGAGTCCCTAAAAGAGAAATCCGAGAGAGGAAAAACACTTGAGAAAATGCGGGGGAGAGAGGAAAAACAAAGAAGAAGATGTAAATGTTAATGAAAAAGATGTCGTTTGGTGTTAAACGAATCGATGTCATTTTCTTTTTATTTAAAACACTGAAGTTGAAGCAAACGACGACGTTTACCTTGAAAATTTACTAACATAATTTAGCAATGGAAATTTCTTCCGTTGGTAAACTTAAAACTTTTTTATTCCGCCAAGAATTCCTGCCTTCTTTACTGACAAGAATTTTCTACCATCACTAAAGTCAGTCAAAAATTTTGCCAGGATAATTTCCCTCCATATTTGCCAACAAATATTATTACTGTCACTAAATGAAATTTTTCCTGACAATATTTCCAACAAAAATTAATTTTTCATTGGTAATTTGCAACGGTTTCATTTTTGTCGATAATGTTCCAGTGCTGATTCCTAACTTTCTTATAGTGAATGAAGAATAAGGAGCATTAGGATAATCCCTACTCAATAGCAGATAAGCAGTTTTTGGGTAGTATGGAAGTGAACTAGTCAACAAGTATACAAGGGCAATCTACAGAGTAGTTCGCTTCTCATTCTTAAGAAGGTCAAGCTAATCTGGACAAAGATCTAGCTCTTTCAGTTCCTTTAGAAGTGCAAAATGGGGAAATGGAATATGATCTAGTCTATCTTGTATCAGCTACAAAAAAGGATGTACAACTTGTTTATAAAATGAAAGCGAGGGAGGAAGAAAAAAATGAGATACCTGTCAAATTTTCTACTGAAGTCAAGACATTGAATATTAACTTTGGTGAATAATTGAACTCTCCAAATTTTGTAATTCCAGTCCATTATTTGAAGAAACATGATCAAGAAATGATGCAGTTGGTTGTTACCCAAAATAAGAAAGATGAGACGAGGAGTCCGAGAAGTGATCCTGCGGAGGTGGCTTGTGAGATTGAGGATTGCCCTAGGGAAAACAAAGCAGATAGGCCAGAACCCATTTCTTCTGAAATTGATATTCAACACCAAGTTGAGGAAGGAGAAATCATTACAGAGAATCAATTACAATTGTGATAAATCATCAAATCAAAGACCAATCTAAGTGCTATATTAGTCGCCCAAATAACTTGCTCCAAAAGGCGATCTTTAAGGAAAAGGGTAAAAATAAACTCATTGGGGAATCTTCCCCCAATGATTCTAGTCTAGAATGTTAAAAGGTTAAATGACACTCTTAAACAAGCGATGGTGAAGGAGATGATTTTGGGGAAAAATCCATTAATAGTCAAGCTTTTAGAAACTAAAATAAAATCAGCACGCTTATAATCAATCTCGATGCTTTTGGGAACAAATTGGAAGGCCTTTTCAAATCATTCTTCATATTTCAATGGTCGGATCATATGCTTCTACAATATCAATCAAATCACAACTAATGTAGAGGTAGAAAATGAGCTTATTCATATGCATTGCAAATTGAAAAGAGCAGCCACGGGGTTTGATCTCTCAATTATTTATGCCTCAAATTTTCAGTTTCAAAGAGCCACTCTGTGGCAAGAAGCGTAATCTTTGGAAACAACAATTCATAATCCTTGGCTGTTGGTTGAAGATTATAATTGCATTATCAATGATACCGAAGTAGAGGGGGGAAGAGGGTTTCATATTACTATAGGTCGAGAATTAACGGACTTTTATAGCAAGGCTAATGTCACTGATCTAAGTTATATAGGTCACCTTTCCACTTGGTATAATAAGCAATAAGACCACTCACTAATTCAAAAAAATTAGATAGAGTCGTAGTCAACCATAGTTAACTAGCTCACTTTCCTCAATCCTTTGCTGAGTTTGGGGAAAACTTCTTCTCCAACCATTCCTATATTAGCATCAACAATATTCGTACGATACAAACACCTGGTCCTCCTTTCAGATTCTTTAATGGTCTTATTGAGCAGGAAGGGTTATAGATCTTTCTAACTAATGCAAAAGCTGAGAAAGGTTAAGCAACCTCTTAAGGCTTTCATAAAAGCTAATTAGAGATAAAATAAGGTTACTTATCAGAAGTTGACTGAGGCTCAAAAGGCCTGTTACCTATCTCCTCACAATAATATTTTGAAACAAGCTGAATGTACTAGATTAAAGGACCACCAGGAGGCTCTAGCTTTGTATGCCTCCATCTTAAAACTGAAAGCTCGTACTAATTAGCACCAAGATGGGAACAACAATACCAAATTCTTCCATGCATCTGTTCTTGCGAGGAGGAATAGGAATACTATTTCCATTCTTCGAGATCCATTGGATAATTAAGTTTCTAATCAAGCTTCTTTATCTAGACTTACAAGTGAGTTCTTTTTATAGCTTATGGGCACATAAGCTAGCTCAGATGACACTACACTCTGATGCGTTCATGATAGGTTTTTTCAAAAAAATTAGGAGATCACGAGTAACCTGTTTACTAAAGAAGTTCTTGAGTGTTTATCCTTTTTTCATATGTTGAAAGAGATAGACACACATATATATATATGCCTGCTTCCAAAAAAGTTGAATACTGATAATTTGTCGGACTATAGAACTATCTCTTTTGCAACATAATCTATAAGGTAATTGATAAACTTCTAACTAACATATTAAAGGCTGCTTTGTTGGACCCCGATCTTTTACTGGAATTTAGAAATATGAAATAAAATTGAATGAGTGTTTTTGTACATGTATAGTGTTATAGATGAAATTGTGCTTTAAGGAAAATTAATGAGAAAAGAATTGATTAGTTTTGA
>JAOTAX010050090.1:0-10414 GCA_025629825.1 Erythroxylum guanchezii | reverse complement strand
CTGGTCATCTTGACTCTGGTCGTGGGGATAAAATTCTAGACCGGCCGGAGGAAGCTCCCATTGAACTCTCCGAAGGAGACATCTTTGTCATTCAAGGCAAATTTGGACAAGGCCTAGCACTTTCAGACACATTCAAAGGCAAATTGGACAGTCAATGGGAAAAGGCCGTGATTATCAAGCTGTTAGGCCGATCAATTGGTTTCAACCTCCTCAAATCTCGACTGCTCTCCCTGTGGAAACCCAATGGCCCCATTAAAATCGTTGACATCGAAAATAACTTTTACCTGGTTAATTTCCGAGAAGAGGAGGACTTTGTCCACACCTTGACCTACGGGCCTTGGATCATTGCGGGGCATGCATTGTTTGTACAGCCATGGTACCCTGATTTCCGACCCTCCTCTGGTAAGATAACTCACGTGGTGTCGTGGGTTCGGTTCCCTGACCTTTCCGTCGCTCGATACCACCCTTCGATCTTACATGCTCTAGGCAACCTCGTGGGTTGAACGGTCAAAATTGATAACCATACCCAACTCACACAAAGAGGAAAATTCGCCAGGGTGGCGGTGAACATCAACCTTGACGCTCCTCTCCGGCCCTTCGTCGAACTTAATGGGGAAGTTATTCGGGTGGCGTATGAGGGCCTCCCTCAAATTTGCTTCTGTTGAGGCTGGGTCGGGCACGGAGAAAGCCACTGCCCATTGAAATCGCTCGACAATCTAGTGCTTGCGGCAACCCCTGGAAACCCGTCAACCTCCAACCCCGTCACCACTCAGATAGCTGACTTACCTGGCGAACCCCTTCCAGACACCTATGGGGCCTAGATACAAGTCACTCGCCGACCCCGCCGCCCTCCGTCGAACGCTACCTCCCAAAGACTTGACCGGTCTAACGGCTCTCCACGTGTCGCCTCCACCAATTTAAGGTTCCTGGCCCTGCCGTTGGTGACTGACGCAGACGCCCCTTAATCACGTACGGGGACCCGAACTACTTTTGATCAACAATCGACGACCCCTTTTGCTGCCAAATCCCTAGGACCTTCGTTGTCTACAGAGAGAAGACCAAAACGCATGTCGTCCCAGAGTAGACACGGATCCCTTACCGTCTCGTGCAAAACGACAGCGACTGCCTCTCCCCAGCCCCGCACGACTTCGTCTTCTCCCCGGACTCATGGCCCAACTACAGGCTGGACTGGACAGGGCCTAGCATTGGGCCAAGTTGGCCTGGTCACCTCTAAGACCTCTAACCCCCCAATCCCCGGCCCATCCTCTTCAGGGCCTGCCCCCATAACACCTCTCAGCCCACATTCGAACCATGTAGCCATCAAAATCCCCTCCTATGCAGACCTTTTTATTAAAGATATATACTAGTATCCATCTGGACAATAATATCGATAACAGTCGTGAGGTTATAGAGCAAGAGGACCATCCCCACACTAGCTCACCTTCGGAGGCCAATCTACACGATTTACACCCACCATAACCTCCCGACCCGGAGCAAGGTTCCCTTTCAGTTGTGGAAATGCATGGCATCGATGATGCCCTCATGGAGGAGTCTACACTGAAATTCCTGCCGGGTTCGGGACAAGCATTAGACGTGAGCCCTTCAAGCTCGTCTGCTGTTTAGAATTCCCTTTTATGCAATCCATGTCTATTTTACTATGGAATTATCAAGGGGCTAGAGGCCGATCCTTTAAGCCCACCCTAAAACATCACATTAGAACTCATAAGCCGAGTCTTATCGTCTTAATGGAACCTCGTATCAGCGAGGCTCGAGCGTCAGTAGTTATTCGGAGTTTGGGTTTTACTCAATCTTTTCGGGTTGAAGCAGAGGGATTTTCAGGCGGCATTTGGCTCCTTTGAAAACCCGACATAGAGGTTAGTATTTAGCTAGCGCATCGTCAATTCGTCCATATGAAAATCGTTTGGGGGATCGGGTCGTTCAATTTCACAGCAGTGTATGCCAGTCCCACGTATTCTCTCTAGAAATATCTGTGGCATTATCTGCGACACATTGCTAGGATTACAGACCGGCCGTGGCTTGTGGGTGGTGATTTCAATGCCAAATTAAAGAGTATTGACAAATGTGGTGGGTCTCGTAACCAACCGGTGGTTAATACTTACTTTTGGGACTGTGTGCACTGTTGCCAGCTCCAGGACTTAGGCTTTTCAGGTTCCAGATTCACCTGGAGGCAGGACCAATCCTCGCTCGACTGGACCGGGCCTTCTATTCTCTTGATTGACACTCATCTTTCCCCCACACTACGGTTTCTCACTTACCCTTCCTCAAGTCGGACCATAGGTCGCTCTTAGTGACTCTTTCCCATCGCGAGCAGCCAACGCCTACGGTCCGCGCTTTCTATTTTCAATCAGCTTGGTTGATTCACTTGGATTTTAGACGATTTGTCGCTGAGAATTGGACGCCCACTAGTGCCGACCTCAACCGAGGCATCAAGGACTTTGCGGCTGGTCTACAGCGGTGGAACTTCTACACTTTTGGAAACATTTTTCATCGTAAGAAACGTCTCCTGGCCTGCCTTGCAGGCGTTCAAAAACAGCTTGACGCTGATCTCTCGGCCTCTCTCTATGACCTCGAGGAACACCTCCGGAAGGAGCTGGAGCAGGTTCTTTATCAAGAGGAACTTTATTGGCACCAACGATCCAGGAGCCAATGGCTTAGCTAGGGTGACAAAAATACCAAATACTACCATGCCCTCACCATGACCAAAAAGCGACAAGCGTCGGTTACCTTTCTCAAGGATGAGAACGGGGTTCGATGGTCAGGGCCTCAAAACATCAGACGTCTCGCTCATACCTTCCTTGAGAAACTTTACACCAAGGAGAGCCACCTTTCCATGGATCGGCTGAGTCATGGTCACTTTCCCTGTCTTTCTCTTTCTGACATCTAAGAGTTGGACCGTACTCTCCATCCTGATGAGATCATATCGGCGGTTTTCAGTATGGCGCCGAACAAGGCCCCAGGGTTTGATGGCCTACCAACGTCATTCTACCAATCCCAATGGGAGACGGTGGGATATACGCTAACCACTTTCTTTCAACGAGTTTTTCGGCACGAAATTTGGGAATCCGAACTTAACCACACCATTATGGTGATGACATCGAAGATTCCTTCTCCCACTGCTATTACCCAGTACAGGCCTATTGCCCTTTGCTTTGTGCTCTACAAAGCCCTTACCAAAAGTTATTGTTAATCGACTCAAACCTTATCTTGATGGTCTGGTAGCTCCTACCCAATGTAGCTTCGTCCTTGGGCGCGTGATTACAGACATCATAATCGTCCAAGAAGTTATTCACACCATGAAACAAAAAGCAGGGCGCAACGGAATCATGGCCATCAAGGTCGATTTGGAGAAAGCGTACGATAGGTTGTTTTTGGACTTTATCCGGGACACTTTATTTGATGTCGGCCTCCCAGCTTCGCTTATTAACGTCATCATGAAGTGCATTTCATTAGTCTCCATTCAAGTTCGATGGAATGGGGAGCTGAGTGATGCTTTTAACCCCTCCCGGGAAATTTGTCAGGGTGACCCCTTATTCCCCTATCTCTCCGTCCTATACATGGAATGATTAGGACAAACTATTACGCAAGTTGTGACACAAGGCCACTGGCAACCACCTTTGTCCCACTTGTTCTTCGCCGACGACCTCATCCTCTTCTCCGAAGCCTCTAGGATGCAAGTCAATGTGATTCGTGATACTCTAAACGCTTTCTGTGTTGCTTCTGGACAATGGGTTAGTCAGGTTAAATCTCGGTATTACTTCTTCAAGAATGCACCGACGTCAAATTCCCACAGTTTAAGCCAAGCCTTGAGGTTTACCTAGACCAACGACCTGGGCCGGTACCTTGGAGTTCTGCTTCTCCATGAACACGTTACCAAGCGCACTTACCAACACATTCTAGACATGGTTCACCAATGTCTTACGGGTTGGTCTGCCAAGTTGTTGTCTTTCGTGGATCGTCTCACCTTAGCTCAATCCGTCCTAACGGCGCTGCCTAGCTATACTATGCAGATAGTCCGCTTGCCTCGCCTTCTCTGTGACGATCTGGAAAAGGCTATGCGATAATTTTTGTGGGGATCGTCAAATAGCTCCCAGAAGATTCATCTTGTTAACTGGGACAAAGTCTGTCAACCGAAGGAGCAAGGGGGCCTTGGTAATCGCAGAATCCGCGAAACCAATGATGCCTTTTTGGCCAAATTGGGGTGGACTCTGCTCAACAAGCCATAGGCCCTATGGGTTCAGGTGTTATCTGCGAAGTACAAATTTGATGCCGCCACCCTACCCACCAACTTAGGCATTAGGGGTGGATCCATAGTCTGGAGGAGCATAAAGGCTACGTGGCGTTTAGTACTCCAGGCGTTGACCTGGGTGCTTGACAATGGTGTCAGAACTCGTTTCTGATTGGACCCCTGGGTTAAGGGCGCGAGACCCCTCATCCACCACGCTCTCACCCCATCTCTGCTCTGACCACCAACCTCAGCGTTCAACACTTTGTGGACAGCACCGGGAATTAGAAATGGGATGATATTTATGCCACCCTCCCGATAGCGATCTCTCGTTCAATCATAGGAACCTTTCCTCCGGAACCTTACTTAGAGTCGGAAAAGTTAGTTTGGGGCCCGTCCAATTCTGGATAATTCACCATCGCTTCCACCTACTCCATGATCATGGAGCATGAGGGCACTATCGGGACTGGATTTTGGAAGGCTATTTGGGCATGGCCTGGACCACCCCGCATTCGCTCCTTTCTCTGGCTCCTCGCTCAAGACGGTCTCCTCACTAATCAAAACCGTGCCCGGCAGCACCTAACCACGGATGAAACTTGCCCTCACTGCGCTCTCGAAGAATCCTCGCAACATATCATGTGAGATTGTGTCAAAGCCCGACAAGTGTGGGCTGCCTTCCCTCCTCATCTCATTAACGGGGCTTTTTCATCATGCCAGCTCAACAGTGGATTTTTAACAATCTCCAACAACAGCACAGGGTGTTTGGACAAGATTGGTCAACTGTATTTGGTGTCACATGCTGGCTCATTTGGGGCTGGCGTAATCAATCCATTTTTGAAGCTTAGTTTGTATGGCCATCCTCACCTATTTATGTGATTTTGTCTTATGCAAATATGATATCCAAGTCGACCGCTTGGCAAAAACACGTGGACACGGGACCACGGCTCCGCCAACCACACCTCATAGGCTGGACCCCACCTCCTATTGGATGGGTTAAGTTGAACATAAATGGCGCTTGCAACTGTTCATCCTCTTCCGCCACCGCTGGGGGCCTTCTCCGAGACAACACAGGCAACTGGCTTGGAGGCTTTGCCCATAATCTTGGATGGTGTTCTCCAGTGTCAGCTGAACTCTGGGGAGTATATACTGGACTCATGTTGGCTTGGAATTTAGGCTTTCGTCGGCTAGAACTTGAGATGGATTCGACAGTTGCTCTTAACCTTCTTTCCTCCTTATCCAAACGGTCTGAGATCCACAATCCAATAATTACAGGAATCAATGAACTGTTTAAGAGGAACTGGATTGTGGTGTACCGGCATATATTCCGCAAGAGCAGCAGATGTGCTGGCTGGTAATTAGCGTCCTATGTCAAGCATGTCGCGCTCGGAACCACTTATTTTGACTATCCACCCATTGGGTGTCATATACTCCTCTTGGAGGATCATTCGGGGCTCTGCTTCCCCAGATTTATAATGTAATGTACTTTTCCCTCAAAAAAAATGTTAGACAAAGTTAGGTATTCGTTATTCAAAACAGTCAGACGAAACAGGAGTTAAATATTGAAGTCAATTTTTTAAATAAAGGGGGACCGTAAACTTTTAAAAAAGAAATGGATCTTACCCAAGATCTTCGTGGAATTGCAGGATTTGTTGTTTCGCTTGACCTTTGACAACATTTGTAGTCTCACACTCTCATCGGGAGTTACCCAGTAAACCTTTCTCTATCGCTTTTAATAGAGCCACTAAAGCTACTCTATAAAGGATTCTTTACCCTTGCTTTATATGGCAAGTGAAGAAGATTTTTGGCATTGGAGCAGAGGAGAGCCTTAAAATGGTCGAAGCTTACATGGACGAAGTAGTAGCAACATGCGAAGAAGCTCCATCAGATGATTTGTTATCGAGATTTATGAGGAAAAGAGACATTGATGGAAACCCTTTTCCAATCTTCGTTCTTCAACTGATTGCTCTAAACTTTCTATTTATAGGTTTGTGGGACGTGTTTCCAACTACAAGGACAGTGCAACAAATGATGGATGCAATGGAGAGTATGATGGAGGATCCTTTAGTGTATAATAGCAGTTGGTATTGGTGAGGAAGACTGGCCAATCAAGAGCTACGACAAGTAGACCTGTAGGATCGCATTACCAAAGAACATAAGAGTATGAGAAGATAAAGGGGGAAGTTAAAGACTGGGTCTTGTACATTACCGTTCCTAAAGCATGCATCAGTAGCAAAATAAGAATTATTCACTAATTCAGAGAAGAATTATCCACCAATCATTGTTTCTTGCCAACTCCGCCCACCTCCTGACACCGACAAGTCATTAACCCCACCCCTACTGATGTGAGCAGGAGTAAGGATCATCATGGAGATGGCGTACGTGATCACTAGTTGAGCCCATGACCAAAGCTAGGACCAAGAGATTTAAAGAGGTTCTTTGTACACATATAGGCTTTTATCTTGAGAAGATGGTGAACTCCGAGCCTATTGGAGGAGAGTTTAATGGAATTGAGCCCAAACTAATCCATTTAACTCAAATCCTTGGACCAGATACACTTGAAGTTTGAGGACACGAGGACTTGGGCTATTTAATGCTTCACCACTTAAGCCCAAGAGCATATCAGACCTATTTATTTAATTTTTGGACTTCGTTTTATTTTGGGTTTCCATGTATTTTAGCCTAACCTTTTATTATTTAACCTAGGTATAAATACTTATGTTTTAGGGTTTTATAACTTTTAGACCAGAATTGCTTGAGTGTTGTCGGCTTCAATAGGGAGAAACATTATTCTCTTATTCTTGTTACTTTTCGAACCATCTTTCACTTATCAATTACTTTCCCAATTGTGGCGTGTCGATTGTTCGTTTGTCTTGATCATCGGGATTGCTTGGAACGAGTTTCCAAGAGGTGTCATAGAAATCAAACCTTATGTATCCTTATTTTCTTGATTGTTGAATTCGAAATTGCTATCCTTCTTAATTCCTCTAGGTCAAAAACCCACCAAACAAAAATACCCATCGAAAACATCATCATATCAACATCAATCCTTCCGCGGTGCGCATTATTTTGGCATCAGAGCCCTTGGTTTGGAGGAGGATTCTTATTCAACTCCATCAAAATTCAAAAAACCACCGCCCATTGCCATCCAATTATCGTCGGATCATCAATTAAGGTGTGAATTAACTTTTGGCCCAAGATTTCAATTTTCTTCTTGCTTTTATTTTAGTTAGGGGTTTCAATTATTTGTTGAAAACTTTCAGCTTATATTGGAAAAAAAAGGTTCGAAAAAAAGTTCAGAAAAAAAGTCGAAAAAATGAAAACAAAAGTCCAAAAAAAGAAAGAGTCGGACAATCCGAAGAGAAAAAGAGGAGGAAAAAAAGTCAGAAAAACCTGAAAAAGAATTATAAAAAAGCTGAAAAAATCTTTATGATTTCTCATACTTGTTACGTGTATAAGGTTCGTTTAAATCACCCGTGACAAATAGTTTCCAAATTTTTTCAAATTTGCTAGCTTGTTATTGACTATTGGTTTAGGTTGCTTGTCACTTGTTACTCGAGATACATTTGGGAACATTGATTTGTTGAAGCCGTGGTTCTGATTGTAACTTGGATTTTAGAAAACATTGAGTGGTAAAAGGCAAGAGTGTGTGAGCTTATTTAAGGGAGTCATTGTCGTGACTTAAACACGAGGGGAGTGACAAATTCCTGAGTGAAACACGTGAGGGAGTGTAAGAGGTTGTTTATCACTAACTTTGTTTTGCAGGTATATCCTTTTATTTACAATGTCACTGGGAGGTAGTAATGATGACAACCAAGGGGGAGATGCAAATATCAGCTTCACTTTGAGAGCCATGCAGTAACAATTTGAGAGATTCAATCTAGCCTTAAACGAGGTTAGGAGACAAATGGATTAGCTTAGATAAGGGAGGCGCGAGGAACCTCAGGGCAGGCGTGCAGACATACGTCAGCAACAACCACCACCTTGTAGCCAACTACCAAGGTATGAGCTTGAGGAGGATGAGTTTGATGAGGAGGAGGAGGAGGAGGACTATGAAGAGCGCATGCCTAAGAGAGCTTAGAGAGGAGAACCCCTCAACAGATGGGAGGGAGACCTCAAATCTATTAAGATACAGATCCCATCATTCAAGGGGAGGAATGGTGCTGAGGCATACTTGGAGTAGGAAAGGAAGGTTGATATGATCTTCGAGTGTCATAACTTCTCGGAGGAGAAGAAGGTAAAACTTGCTGCTGTTGAATTTACAGATTATGCACTAATATGGTGGGATCAGCTTGTGACCTCTAGGAGGAGGAATGGAGAGAGACCCATCAATACTTGGGCAGCAATGAAGGCATGTATAAGGAAGAGATTTGTGCCTTCTTACCATTATAGGGAGATGCATCAAAAGCTCCAAAGACTCACACAAGGGTCTAAGACAGTAAAGGACTACCATAAGGAGATGGGGATTACTATGATCCGTGCTAATATAGTGGAGGATCCCAAGGCCACATGGCAAGGTTCTTGAGTGGATTGAATAGGGAGATAGCGAATGTGGTGGAGTTATAGCATTACTTAGAGATTGAGGACATGGTGAACATGGCCATGAAGGTGGAGAGACAGCTCAAAGCTAGAGTGACAACAAGGAGTGAAGCAAGTTCTAGTTACTCATGAAACTCAAATTGGCCCCAGAAGGAGGAGAAGTCTAAGGGTAAGGGGGTGGACTTTAAGGAAACACCTAAGAAATCAGTTGGGGGATTTGAGCAAAAAGGTACTTCTAACACCCAAGCTACTTCTAGTAAACATTCATCTATAAAATGTTTTAAATGTTTGGGTACTGGCCATATTGCTTCTCAATGCCCTAATAGAAACGTGATGTATATGAAGGATAATGGGGTTATTGATTCTGAGGATCGTGATGTTGATGATTTGTCATGTGATAGTGTTTGTGATAATGATGATGAATGTGTGGAAAGAGCTGTCACAGGAGAAGCACTTGAAGTTAGGAGAGTGTTAAGTGTTAGAGTTAGAGATGAGATTCTGGATTAGAGGGAGAACCTATTTCATTCAAGGTGTTTGGTAGGTGGAAAGGTGTGTAACTTGATCATAGATAGAGGTAGTTGTATTAATAGGGCTAGTCAAACTATGGTGGAGAAATTGGGCTTTATATGTAGGAAACATCCGGAGCCATACAACTTACAGTGGTTTAATGATAGTGTGGATGTAAAGGTGACTAGACAAGTACTTATGCCATTTTCGGTAGGGAGGTATAAGGATGAGGTGTTGTGTGATGTGATACCGATGGAGGCAGGACATTTGCTATTGGGGAGGCCTTGGCAGTTTGACAAGAGGGTAGCACATGATGGGTATACCAATAGATACTCCTTTAAGTTTAAGGGTAGGAACTTCATTATATTACCTTTATCACCTCGTGAATTGTACCTGGACCAGATCAAATCAAGAAAAAGTGAGGAGGGTTCGAGTAGTGAGAACAAAAAAAGTGAAGAGAGAAAAGAGGACCAAAAGAAAAATGAGATTGGCCCAATGGGGAGTGACTGCATAGGTGAGGAAAAGAAAGTGGGATGTGCAGGAGAGAAAAGAAGAGTGAAAAGAAAGAGAAAATAGTGAGTTTGTATGCTAGAGGAAAAGACATGAGGAGAGTAACTGGAAAGAAAAGAGCACTAGTAGTAGTGAGATACAAAGAGCGTTTAGTTTCTGACACTAACCCTCTTGATGCTTTGACTAGTGTTTTTACTCTAGATCCTAGGGGTGATGGTCTGTTCCAGGCGTTGAAGAAGATAAATGACACCGCCTACAAGACTGACCTGTTGGGTGAGTATTCTGTTTATGCAACTTTTAATATTACTGATCTTTCTCCTTTTGATATGAATTCATATTCGAGGATGAATCTTCTTGAGGAGTGAGGGACCGATGTGAGCAGGAGTAAGGATCATCATGGAGATGGCGTACGTGATGGGCGTGAGCTTGTCATTCCAGTTGAGCCCATGACCAAAGCTAGGACCAAGAGATTTAAAGAGGCTCTTTGTACGCATGTGGGCTTTTATCTTGAGAAGATGGTGAACTCAGAGCCTTTTAGAGAAGAGTTTAATGGAATTGAGCCCAAACTAATCCATTTAACTCAAATCCTTGGACCGGATACACTTAGAGTTTGAAGAC
>JAOTAX010049907.1:0-10426 GCA_025629825.1 Erythroxylum guanchezii | reverse complement strand
TGTGCATCATCCAGTCATTGACTAAGTTCATTACAAGGGTTATAGATAGCTGTTAAGCCTTCTACCTCTTCCAATTTCATAATGGAGTTAAAGTCACCTAATAACATCCATGGTATATTGATTGAATTAGCTAAAACGTTGATCTGGTTCCATAAGAAACTTCTCTTATATGCATTGTTGTGTGCATATATGAAACAAATGCATAGTTGCTGGTTTAGAGACACCACATAGACTTCTAGGTGAATTATTTGGTTGGAAAAGAAAGTTGAGCTAACTGTCATTGCACTTGAATCGTATAGGACCATTATTCTACCATTTGGATGACAATTATGATTTGTTATGATCTGCCACTGAGCTGGAAGATAACATCATGCAATATTCCATTCTCATCCTAGTTTCCACAAAACCAGCAAGGGTCACTCTATTTTGTAAAATAGTATCTTTGATCATTAGTTTCTTGTTAGGGGCATTGGCCCCTCTTACATTCCGTGACAGAATATTCATTTGGCAGCCTCCCCTAGGGAGAGTTTCTTCTTTATGTTAGATCTTCTTCGAACTACAGCTTCAAACTCTTGTCCATTTGTTCACAAGGAATTTCATTTACCCTGTCTATCGCTTTATGCTTCTGCTGACCTGGTGTTTCGCTTGAATTTACCAATATAGTATCTGTTGTATTCTTTAAAGACATGTTTGAATCATCCTCCTATTCTTTGCCTGCTGTATTTCCTCACGCACCTTATCTAGAACAGTAGTAGCAGTAGCCGGAGTGTTCATTGCATTTTGTACATTATGTTCACATCTCATGTCTACATGCTGTTCTCTACTCATTTCTCGCTCACATTGTTCCAGTCACAAAGTTATAATCAATGTTTCACTCGGTCTGCTGCTCGGTGTTTCACTCCAGTCACTCCGTTCGCACCAGCCTCGCTCTATGTTTCTCTCTCGGCTTTAGTTCTGAATTTTTTTCAATAAACAGAAACTTAATAAACTAAAAATCATTACACTTTATTAATCTAGTTAATTGATACGAATTTTACATGTTAAATTAATAAAAATTATTATTATAACATTAATTTAGTTAATATCAACAAATTACACTAAAATTGTATTTATATAAGCAAATACAAATATATCATCATTCAACAATTTAATTTCAAAATTTCTATATATACTAAAGATGATATTTATGAGATGAAAATTTTAAGAAAAACATGTTATGATGGTCAAATTTTAAGATACAATGATATTATAATTTTGAAGTTATTATCAATCAATTTGAAAGAAACTAGTAATTAATTAACCCAAGTCAATATTATATAACTTATTAAATAATAAAGTTATAGATTAAGCAAATATTAATTTATAGAAATTTTATCATATATTACTAATGTATAATAATTGGGCAACCAAATATAAAGAATGAACAATCTAACATAATTGACCACTGGCCGTGATGATATACTAATAATAGTTTTTGTTAAAATCAAAAGAGCTAATATTTCAATCGTTGACCCTCGGCGGTGACGCAAGAACATGACCATAGCATAAGGGCTTCATAATGACCAAAATGAGCAAAGAGTAGATACATGACCAGACAACACAAGAACTTGGGAACTGCTAGAATGTTTACAGCGTTATTATTTACACAAAGAATAAAGCCAGCAGCACTACAAGGACTCAAACCAAAGATAATACATCCTAGTGGATATGATAGAGAGGGCCAAGAAAAAAATTGATTCAAGACTGCAAAGACACTATCCTGATCCTTTCAAACAATTACAAGCACACTCCTGTTGACTGATCTCCCAGCTAAAACGGTAAGCTCAAAAATCCCACAAAATTCATTACACATGCCCGCATGGCCAGACGGGGCAAGTTCATTTCATTTCCCACCAGATAACCATAAGTTTCTAGTCAAAAGCAGCTTCCTCTAAAACCAGGAAGAAGGCAATCAAATAATTTTGCACAGCACTGATACAGCTATTCATGAAATAAGCAAAACCAAACTACCCCATCATTCATTGGTGTGGCTTCTCAGGAGTGCTGTAGCTTCTACTTTCAGTAGTGGTTGAGTTTGCAAGGGCATCTGCTGCAATTTCCCAACTCCCACTTCTCCTTCCCCAACTCAATTGTCTAGTCTCCGATCGTCGATGATCTGAACTCAAGACTGACTCTACCTCTGAAGTGTTATGAGGAGGCCCATTACTCCCTCTGCTACGTATGTCCTCCACAATTTCTTCAACATTGTGACGAAGGGAGATTTTCAGTAGATCTTCTCCAATATCAAGATCATCTTCAACCTTAGCACGCCGATCTCCACCTAAATCTTCAACTTCTGTTTCCCGAGCAACAGGTATAGGCGGTCTTGGTACCTCCTCTTCCACAAAAGCCCGGAAGTTGTTCTTTGAAGGCTTAACTTTTGAGCAGAATACTTCAAGAAAGTTATTCACACAACCCAAGTTGTAAACATTGATCCTATTGTCAGCTCTATACCGGAAATTTTCATACGTTGTCTGTATAAACAAGGTAAATTCAGTAGATGCACTGATAAATTTGGTTGGTACGATGACATAATGCATGGAAATGAATGATAGGCCAAGCGTGTAAAAGGGGTGCACCATTACATGTGCATGGGATTTGAATAAACTCGAGACAATTTCTAGGAGAGCAACTTCTATTTTAAATTGCTTTAGGTTTCCAGAGTAACAAATAGACTCCCCAATATATATTCAATTAGACAACAATTTTTCGTAGCATGTCATTTGCGGTCCTTCCAGAAAATTGTGAAGATTCAATTTCCTACGAGTATGGTTGTTCTAAAATGCTATCCTAATTTTATCAAGCATATTGAGTTTAAAGCCTTAATTAATTGGACAGGCAATTCATCCACATTGCACATTAGGATGTAATTAATTTACAATTGAGCTGCTATTTGTCAAAACCCCAAGATTAAAACATGAATGCAGATTTTAGGTCAGAGTTCAATCCTTTAATACTTTTGTATCTCAATTCCTAATGGACACTATTTCATACATTTCATCCAATTGAAACAAATTATCTGACCTGGTTTGTGCCTATGAGATACAAATGAAAGCCAGTAAGTCCGCCAACAAACCATAGAGCAATGAAGCAATAGGCCATTAGTATGACAGATGAAGGGGATTCTTTCATGGCTTTCCATACTGTGCCGTGATAATCATCCATCAAAACCTTGATGTACACTGCTGACATTGCAAATACATAGATGCAAAGAACAGTTGACGAAAAAACAAACATAAAGAAGTACCGGTAGTTGCGCTGCACATACAAAGAGTAAAAGAATTACAAAATAACAGAACATAAAAAAGTTGATGTGACAAGTCAGGACAAAGTTGACAATGACATCGAATAAACAGGTGTAATCAGAACCCATTAAACAGCATACCAGTCCAATGCATTGGCCAACCCAAGGGCAATGATGATCAAATCGTTCCACACAGTTGTTACAAATAGAGCAATGAGAGCAGCGAGGAGGGCGATACAGCATGCATGTGTCACAGTACTTCACCCGAACAGGAATGCCATTAACAGTAACTTCTTTTGTCCGAGGGAACTGGAGGCTCGGAGTTTGTCTTACCCCAACCTCAGCTGACACAGAGGAATCATATCTGAACTCTTCCTCAGGTGGGTGTGAATTCCGGGGAATAATGCCAGGGTCCCTAGCTGATGTACAAAAAAGGAAAACTAACGCCTGCAAAAATCAACTACAAGATCAAAAGAACTGCACAAGTTACGAGTAAGTAGGAAAAAGATTAAAATCTTAAACCCAAATCACCACTTTGCGTAGAGAAACAATTACCAGTATTTCAAGAGATTTGTAGATTTCAGGATCTTGTGAGACATACACCCAAAAATTTTCATTTCAAATGTATAGCACTAAGCAATTAATTATTAAAACCCAAAACAAGCAAACAATCTACAATTAGCAGATAGTATCTTCTAATATTAAGAAACTAGGATGATCATGTACTTTACAAAATTCAGCTTGATGTAAAGAAAGAAATAATGCCATCATGGAATACATAAGCTTTCACATGAAAGTTACATTAGTTGATGGAAATTAAATTTTTTAAGGCATCAAAAAGATAGAAGTGATAAAGGTGAGAAAAAGGGTAAGTGAGCTAAAATCACCATTCACAATGCAGTTAAACTGTTACCAATTTGCATGGCAAAACAAACACTTGTAATGTTCATGGACCAATATTATACTTTGACAGCAACTCATGTACTCTTGAGAATAATGTCATCTGAAGTAAGTGATAATTAAATATTAATCATATACTTTGTGTTGTTCATACAACTTACGACATTTCCTTAAGCCTCCAACGGAAGCGGCTCCAAAAATATTAAAAGGAGAAACACACACATCTATAGTGATGGAACTGTACCACAACCAATAAAAGGAAGGCATTGTTTAGACAAAGCATTCCTCTGCACAACAGCCTCACCTCCAACACTGGCAAAGAAAGGCCAAAGACAACCTATTCAATTTTCAATAATACATAGAAAATCATATCTTGGGCTGGACTTCACAAGTCAATAATTTCTACCAATTAGAAAATCCTAAAGATCAAAAGATCCTTGAGAATAGGTATCCACTGCCGACATAATTAAATGGAAAGTCTAGAAAGTTACAGAGAAACTACTAATGCTGAAAACGTACAAGTGCTAAAGCAAATGATGCTGTATTCTGTCAAGCATCAAGAGAAATGCAGAGTCTCTCAAGCATCAAGAGAAATGCAGACTTACACAGATAGTAAAGAAAACTGCAACCAATAGGATTGAATAGCCTGCATTATACGGTGAGAATTTATGGCGCAGATGCCTTGCAACAAATACACAAAAGATTACAACTGGAGCAATAATCAGCAACAAGGTGACAATCAATGATCTGGCATCAGGGCCAAATATCAACCTCCCACCAACTATGAATTTCTGTAAATGACAGACCAAAAAGAACAAAATTAATATATATAAGCTAGTCAAACAATAGACTGGTAAAGAACTATTAGTTTAAAGAGACAATAAGACCAATCACAAAATACCATTAATGAAATTCTGGTAATCAAGTACCCAGAATAGCAACAGCAGTTTCAATCTTTTGATAAATGGAAAAAAATATCATTTCTACAGTATACACTCTAGTATGATATTTTGTAATTAAAAACAAACAATCATTTTGCAGGCACACAAATTTTATTTACCTCAAGCACCTCTATTATGAATGAATTAAAGTCGCCGAAAATAACATAGACAATTATATAAATCAAAAGAAACTCCAGAAAACACGTAGTGATAATTTTTCAGAATATAAACCAATTGCAAGCAAAAGAATTTCTTAGATTCAAGTGAGCATGGATTACCACAAATGGAACTCAAAATCAAGCCACGATAAGAATTCTAACAGATTTAAATATGGCTTCATGGTCTGCACTGTATCTCAAGGAATACTTCTTAGTCATGTAAACAAAAACCATTTGATAGATAGATTTGCATTATACGCCCTCCACAAGCACAAAACAAGTGCAGATATCACATAGCACATACCAAGAAAGATATCAAAGCCATAAAATGTCAAAGCTGATGAACATCCAATGATAGCAACATAAGCAGTATAATAGTACAATTGCAAATTAATAACCACACCATCAAATTGCCATAAAATCCCCATAGCAAATGCCACCAAGCTAGGAAGCCACCAATCCATCCATTGCAATAACTCTACCCTGGAAAGGAATTTAAGACCTACTTTTGTCAACTTGGAAAAAGGGCATATCAGTTCGTTTCCACTAAAATGTGTTGCTTTGCGGAACCAAACATGATGCATACAATAACACCCATAAGAAGATCCAATCCAGAGCCAAGAGCTTGTGAAATATGAGTTTTAGACAATTCTTGTGCAACCTTAGAGGAACTGCAAAAGAAAGCACACACATGTGCAGCAAACACACACACATAAATGCTGATCATTTTTATCAGAGACTTGCAATTCACTGGCTGGAGTAGATTATAGTTCTGGGAGCAACTGACTAAGCATATGAAACAAATATTAAGAGAAGAAAATTTTTGGTTAACTAAACATAAAGATTCAAAATAAACTTCCTCGAGCAAACACCAATTATGACATGTCAATTGTTTTTCCCTCTAAGTAACAGTAGAAAGGCAACAGAACCAAAATCTAACACGTACACATTCAACTATTAACCTTTGGAAGATTTGATATGCATGAACTTGCAGCCAGATAACAAGCGTAACAGATCTCTCATGCCCTTTTGTCATGGGAAGGGCAAATTTAATCTCTTCTTTCTTTTATTTCACTAAAACTTTCTCCATACAACACGGCACATTATCAACAATTATTCACCAGTAGGAAGCAGCATTTGTGGAAATGTATTGCAAGTTAAGCATGAAGAACCGACTTCACAGGCCTACTGAGAGATGGAAGCAAAAGGAAACAAGATGAGACAATGATGTCACACTTCCTCCATTCCACACTCCTTTTTAAGCTATCTGACATATACATTAGACCCTTTTTGTATAAGAAAACAATCATGAAGTTTTGACACGTACGTTAAAACTTAATTGGAAAAGGAAATTATCTCAGAACTTCTGAAGAGAAAGTTTTTAAGACACTGCATTGCAAATCTAGAGCAAAAATTGTAAAGTGGCTGTCAGACTTGAAAGTTCTACGGTACAAGATATTTCACTAGCATTACTTTTTCACCATGAATGCATAGTCCACAAGAAGCTTTATGATTCCTTTGCTGACAAATTTTGTGAAACACTGGATTCCATTCCTAACTTGGAACCTTGCTGACAACAAAATCTGATCTTTTTACGCCAAAAACATTCCTTAATTTGCTATATAATCAAACTTCTGCAGGTAGACATTTCAAGATATCTTAATTTGAACTTTAACTAATAGAAGAACAAAGTCAGACTTTTTGCAACATAATAAATCCCACACCTCTTAAGCGCAGGCACGCGCACAGACACAAAATAAAAGTAATGTATTCATTGCATCACTAGCCAGATGCGTAAACCAAGTCCCAGTGATAAAATATGTTTCAAATGTTTGTCTATAATCAATTTCAACCTACATGTCTAGCTCGCGATACGCAGTAACCTTAGCTGTAATGCGAATGTTCCAATCAAACTGACGTATGCTTTAGCAAATAAAATGAAATTCAACTCCTAAAAAAAAACTTCAAACTCCAAACTCAAACTCAAACTCAAACTAAACCATTCCCATTAGTATTTGACGACCACAGAACAAATCTAAACAATAACGAGATGCCAAAAACCAACAAATCGAACGTTCAGATTGAAAAGGGCTCAATGAAACCCAATCAGATAGAGTCTTACGTTACTTCCTTTCCACACTTCGTACACGCGCTTTGCCATTAGAGTAACCTCCACACGCCACCACCGTCACCACCAACAAGCGTTAAGCAGGCACTGAGTCAAAGATTTTGAACTTGTTTTTGGGGTTCATTTCATTTGAAATCCCAACCAACCAAAAGGAATCAAATCAATAAGACACTAATCCCAGTCGAGAAATCCCACCAAAGACTGCTCGATACAAAAGCAAAAAATGGGTTTTAGCAACTGAGTTTGTGGAGATTTTAGGTTAAAATGAAAAGAAATTATGATCTGTGAGATAGCGGTTTTGGAACTTTTGGGGCTTTTGTTGTTAGTGTGTTGTGGAGATTCAGGAATGTTTTGTTTCTCTCGGTCCCCTTTGGATCACTGTTGTAGTTTCTATTTTTTATAAAAAAAACAAAAACTTATTTTCTTGAATTTTTAAAGTAAAAAATCTGTATGATTGAAATTTATAATGAAAAATAAAATAAAATATATTTGATTTTATCACCATATTTCTATTTTTGTAATTATACTCTTATATTAATAATTTTAATATAATATATTATGTTTTTAAAATAATTAATTCTCATTATAGCTAAAATTAAAATATATGCAAATTAATATAATTAAAAAATTAAACATTAATTGCATATAATAAATCCTATAAATTAGAAAATTATATTAACTCATTCTAATGAATAAAAGATGTTCATCCTGTTATAATTCTTCAAAATATAATAGTACTATCATTTACAAAAAGAAACATAAATTAATTAGAATTAATATAATCATTCCACATTTGTCTAGTAATTTTGTTTCTCTTCCAAGACCTATTTTAAAGTTAGGCTGGAGTTATATCATACTCCGCTTGAGAACTTGCATCTTCATTTTCATGTTCTCAATTTTGCCCTTCATTTTTAGCACAAATGTTAAATAATTCATCGTTTTGTCAATACATCCTAATTTAATTGTGTATAACATAACAAGTAATAACAATATATTTTTGTTTCTTAATATCATAACTCGACATGTATTTAAGTATAAGGAATCTTGTTTTTAGAACGTCAAAATATCTTTTAATCCCATTTCTTAACGAAGAATGTCTATAGTTAAACAATTTATGTGGACCTTAAAGTCTTCCTCTTCTTCTATAATCTCATAAATGATATCTCTTACCTCGATATAGTGAAAGAAATCCAGGCATATTGGTGTAGCTTGAATCAACCAAATAGAACCTACTTAACATATAAAGGACAAAATATTAACAAAAAGATATTAAATCATAATTACTATGTTTATTTAAATTAATATAATATCTTGTTGAGGCATAATAAATTGATTCACTTGATTTGTCACTATTTATAGAGAAATTCGAGAGTCATTTGTAGTACCTTCCTATCCAGCCATTACATATGTAAAAAAAAACATCTCAAATGAACAATAACACATAATATTTTGGGTTGTATTAATTCTTTTACCCATGTATAGTATTTGTTCATCGATCGAAACATGTGCATCAATATTTGCTGTCTATTGCTCCTATATAAATCCTTGTAGAATTCCTATTCAAAAGTTCTAATATCCAATCATAACCTAATAGAGCAGAAGTTCTACACGGTTTCTTTTGTAAATAAAAATATTTGTTCTCTACCCCAGCTAGAGAAATAATGATTACCTTATTTAATTCATCATCAAAATCTTATTCGAAATCTCATAAGGAATTCATGTATCTACAATGTCAACATTAACTAATTAATAAAACATTTAGTCAAAAGGTTTAATCAGATATAGACAAAATATTTATACAAAATATAAATTAACATTAAGTCAAACATTTATACAAAACACAAACTTAAAATGTTCAAACTATGAAATAATGCTTAATATAAAAGTATCAAATTAATAAGAATTCCATATGCAATAACATGAAAATATAACTAATGTGACATAATCAAATCCAGCTTCCTTACATCTGCCATCTTCATAAAAATACCCCTATAAAGTGGAGAATCATCTAAAGCCTTTATAACTTTTCCATATTTCACACTGTCTGTAACACCCACATACCCCTTGAAAGTATATATGAATGCTACACAAAACAGTACAATAAATCAAAGCATACAAAAACTTCCAATAAACAATTCAAGTAAACATACATTAAATTACATAGTACTTAGCACAACTCGCTGAAAAATTCAAACCAAATTGAAGTATCGTTGTTACAAATTCACATATACATATCAAATACAAGCTCAAAAGTCAAACCAAAAATTTATATTATTTTCAAAACAAGACTCAGACTCCATTGGCCATTGCGGTTGACTCGTCCCAGTCCTTATAATCTTCACTCTGAACCTACACGGGGCAAATCCACCGTGCTAAGCATATAGCTTAGTGAGTAATAACTAATCTATATTAAATGATTTCTTTAACAATAAATCAGACATAATAAATTTCAGAACAAATTTTATAATTAACAGAACTGCATAACACAGGAGGTTATAAACCCTTCAGAATCAGAATATAATTTAGCTTATGTCAGAATCAAACAGATATCAGAATACAAAACCAAATGACTGCTAAATCTATTTACAGAAGCGGGTAATGGGATTTATACAGAAGAGACCAAAGTCTCAACACCGAAGTGTCACAGAAGAGACCAAAGTCTCGACATCGAAGTGTCTCAGAAGAGACCAAAGTCTCGACCCCGAAGTGTCTCAGAAGAGACCGAAGTCTCGACACTGAAGTGTCAATAACAGAAGACACTAAAGTGTCACAGAAGCAGCTGCAGACCCTTCTAGGCATGCCTATTCATCCACAACTAGGACTCAACAATTTTAAAACAAAACAAAGTCATTTCAGACATTTTATGTGTAAAGTAAGTATTCAATCATATTCACATATAAGTAGCACTTCCAATGATTTAATCATGCATCAAACGCTTTGGACAATCATTGTCCGGAATTCAGAACACAATCAGTATAAATCAATTTTAACAAGCAGAACAAAGTAAGGTATGACC
>JAOTAX010049886.1:0-10427 GCA_025629825.1 Erythroxylum guanchezii | reverse complement strand
GAATAAAGTGGGTCGTTACTTTAATCTTAAAACATACAACTTAAGCATTCGCTTATTATGGACCACAATCTTGATGAATGGTGAACTGTATGTGTTTCATTATAATTCTTGATATGATCGGAATGAATTTTTACAAAGTATTAATCCAGTGTCTGTATGTTGGAATTATTAATTGAAACATATATCAGGGAACATTCACTCAAATAAAAGAGTTGATAGCAATATCATCACTTCTAGATCTTTTAAGGAGATTCGGTGATTAAACTGACGCTAGTAGTTTGATGAACTAGCTAACCATCAAGTCTTAACACCAAGATGAGATCTTGAATGTTAATCACCATATAAAGTAAAATGGGAGATCTAAAAGGAAAAACTAACATAAGGGTAAAACGATAATTTTACCCTTTGATATGCGGATGGCTATAATAAGGTTCAAAATAGGGTTTGCAATTGGACATAAAATATGTTTTCTCATAATATTTAATAATTCAAGAGTTCAACTAATTGCCTTAAGTGGAATGACATTTAGTTAATAAGTTAGAATTAATTCTAATGAAATTAAATTAATTCTAGGCTTATTGGAGCTTGAGTTATCAAAGTCCAATAAGATTCCCTACTTGGCTTCATGGAAGGTTATCAAGCTAAGTAAGAAATATAAATGGAGGTTTTCAAAGCCCATAATTGAATATTGGGATTGCACTAATTAATGGTTAATTAGAAGCCCAAATGTTTATTTAGAAATTGCTAGACTTTGGTTTAATATAATTGATTAGATTAGTTATATTAAAACAAATTTTTTAAAGAAAGGAGTAGCAATTTCGTTTTTATTAGGGCTGAATGTGCAGCTGCACATTTGACATTAAATTGCTAAATAAATGTGGTCTTTATTATGGTTTATCATCATTACATGAAGTTATGAACTTACCATTAATTGGTTTAATGGTTATCTTTTAATGTTAGCATGTAACCTATTAGCATTCATTGGATTAAAGAAGAAAGATGTACACTGGATGGACCATCTTCCTTCTTACATCTTCCAAAACCAAAATTGGTATATTAATATTAGGTGATTGGTCTTTTCATATAGTCATCTAAAATAAATGAGAAGAGTCCCATTTAATGGCTTCTTTATGTTTGATTAAAGAATGGTGTGATGCATTGGATGCTCTCCCTCTTCTCTCTTTTCATACATAACCAAAATTAGGAGTGTAAGAAAGTATTCTTTCATTATTTTGACCAACTCTCTCCTCTCACCTATGCATGGCTGAAACCTAGAATGAGAAGTGTCTCATTGTTTCCTTCTTTCTTCTAAGAAAATACCCCTCTAAAGTGTTTCTTCTCCTTTCCCACCAAAGTATCTTGTTAACCAAGTTGTCTAAGAAAAACAAGTGGTAGATCAAGTTGGTTGAAGATACAACAGCAAGGAGAGGATAGATTGACAAAGGAAAGGATTCAAAAGCAAAGGTTTTGGATATAAGGAGAGGATACCGCAGCGAGAACTTAAAGCTGTAGCGAAGGAGTTGGTAATATCACTATCTTGTTTATGTTTATTATTATCCTATACCATATCATGTATAGATTGGCATCATGATTTGGATATATTGTTTCCACTGCAAATAAGATTTCTAAAATTTTTTGAAATCTACCGACTCTCTAAATATGACATGCTTTCTTTTTCCGATCTAACATATAGTTAAGTCTTCAATATTGAGTTTATAAAAAGAAAAAAGGTTAGCAAACAATTGTCTGTTAGGCCCTATTTTATCCAACATTGAAATTTCTCATTACTTTTCCTTGAAAAACGATTTAATTATTGACTAAAATTCATTCTTAAAGCAACATCTTCTCAATTACTTAAAATATGATATAAACAATTAAACTAAGGGAACTTATAAAAGAAAACAACAAAACACTTATATGTACATTACAAGTATATAAATACCCCTTATATATAAGTTGACTGAATGAGCTTCACTTCTAGGAAAGTAAACAATTCAATCTAAGTAGCCAAGTATCACCATTATTCAATTAATCACCTTATTCATTAACCACCTAGATCTTTAAATAATTATACCAAATTCTAGTTTAATCTTAACCTAACCTCAAGTTCAACTTAAACTAAAACATTTACCTCATATATAAAATGAACATAAGAAGAGTAAAAAGTCTATGCCAATAAGCATTCAACAAACCATGTTGAAAACAAAATAATGTAATTTATTTAAACGCATACAGTATGATTAACTTGGTTGAAATCACCCAACCTTTCTATATAAGGGTAAATATATTTTTATAAATTCCTCCAATGAGTCAGATCATAGTTTTAATTTGCCACAAGCACCGCTCATAACTTTGACCCATTACTGAGATCAAAATCAACATAGTTGAATTTATTTAATGTTGAACTTATTCATTTTTATTTTTATTTATTTTTCTAGTTTTTAATCAATACGAACTAATCAGCCACTTATTAAGCTAAACTCTAAACTCAAAATATGTTAAAATCATATACTTGGAAAATTATTTAATATAGGCATCATTTTTAAGATTATTCGATTATGTTTTAATTCATATTTGTTAACATAATGCAATAGAATTACAAAGTCATGTCACTTCTAATCGATAAACTTATTTACCTTATCGCCCTTGTTAATTTTTCCATAGTAGTAACTCACTAAGCTAAATGAAAAAGAATTAAATGCTTATAATAACCTAAGGCTCAAAATAATCACTTTTCCACACTTAAGTTATATGTTATCCTTATTAGAAAAACATAAAGAATAGTTAAAAATGAAAGTACATAAAGGTGGAAAAGGATGAAAGCAAATGAAGATCAAACAATTTTCTCTAAGCCCTAATTATAGATGTTCATTATGAATTACATTTTTAATGATCATAAAGATTTGAGAACCTAAAAAAGTAAATGGCCAAACATAAGGAAAAAAAAAGATGAAAGGAAAAAAAAAGAGAAAATAGACACAATGAAAGAAAGAAAAGGAGCAAAAGTAGACAAAAATATTAAATTGTCTCCTAATACGTACTTTTTTTATAGGTCTTTTAATTTGACTTCCTTCTTTTATTGTTAAGGATCTTGAAGGGTGAATGACCCCTCAAGGTTGCTTCTTAGGTATCATTTCAACATATGGCCATTCACCTTAAATGTGTCTTTCTCTACATGCATGACCTCACCCACTCTATGAGGGAATACTTTTATTATGGTAAATAGACTAGACCATCTTGATTTTAATTTCCTTGGGGATAATTATACACAATAGTTATGCAATAACACCCAATCACCCTTTAAAAATTCTTTGGTGAGATATATTGGTCATATTATTACTTAGTCGTCTCCTTATAGGTCTATGCATTCTTATATATAAACAATTTGTAAATCATCAAGCTCTTTTAATTATAGTATTCCTTATTCATCTGTATTTTTCAAATTAAATTTTAAAATTTTGGTGTATAAGCCATAAAAAATCATCCAATTTTATTGACCTATCCTTCCTCGAATGCTCTATAATTTTTTTTTCAAAATTGGTTTTTAGTTCCCTATTTGATAAATCCAGTTAGCTATTATGTAACATCCAATAAAGTATATACCCGACATATCGTAGGATATTCAAAAACATACTCTACGAAATGACACGTTAAGACGATTGCATTTCCACATTTTAAGGCTTCATATATGAAAGCATTTCAAAACTTCATTTTGAAACATTTCATTCACAATTATATTCAGTCACAATCATTTTATTCCACTTTTATTCACAACATATACAGTCTCAAATCTCATTATGATTATAATATTCACATGTACAATATACAACAGTTGAAAGATACAATTCTTGATACAATATAACTAAGACATTAGTAGGTACAACTGATCCCGACACTGAACCATGTCCAAATGTAGAGCCACTTTAATTAGACTAGCTAGAGAAGCTAGGTCTCCTCAGTACTTGAAAATCAACGTTTCAATTTTGATGAGTTTTGCGAACTTAGTGAGTGAACCATCATCGATGTGCTCACTCTAGTAAAAAACACAACATAACAATATACAACCAAATTTGCAGGTATATCACATTAGTCTGAATCAATTCTCATACAATTTTGTGTACTAGATTACACTATTCATCATATCTCAATAAACATATTATAATACAAACATTTCATATAATCTTTTCAGAACAATCATGTCTTTCACCTCAGTCATTCATATCATCAACATGTATACAAGTGATGCATATCACTATATCAACACAATTAAGTACTTTTCACAATCATTCATATATACACAAACATAGCATAACATTATATTAACTCAATTTAGTCAGTCTTTACAATGATTCACATGATACATGTAAAGATATATATGCAATGCACATGAGACTCCACTTTCATTTTTATTTTTTTGTGACCGAGGGCCTATTTAACTGACTCGTATCTGTTGCAGATATCAAGTTCATTTCAGATATTTTCCCGTACCCATTATGGATACTGGGCTCATTAATCGTTGAGCTTGTAGCTCTATGTGCACATTTCTTAGCTTTAAGTTCTTTTTCATGTTGATCACTACGGTCACAACTCCTTTATTTGATCATTCATATCAATGTAATGAAAATGTATCAAATAACATATTATGTTATCAATAATTCTCATTCAGTGTGCATAGTCATATAGCACATTCATCGAACATAAGTCCAACATTCAATATATAGTTGAGAACACAATTTCCATATTCACATTCAGTTTGCAAAAACTTCCAATACAGTCCCGAATATTAAACTCCTCGGACAATTAATGGTTCGGAATTATCACAATCATATAAGTAACAATTAAATAACTAACAGTTAATTAAAAACAATTTAGTTATAGTGAGTAAACATCTAGGTTAACTTACAGTATGCTCCAAATAGTTATTGGCCTAATGAGCCGGCAATGTCTGGAAGTTGTCGATCAATTTGTGCTTCTAAATCACGCAATACACACATATGTACACATTACTAACTTGTTTAATGAAATAAGTACTCAATTATACACATGTATATGTGTTATGCTCAATGCATGCTCAATTGACTATCCTAGGCATGTAACCTTATTCATAAATTTTGCTCATTCATTCATCATAACTTGTATATAACTTGTTTGCAATTAGGTTATGCTTTAGGTAAGTTTGATTACCCTAAATTCATCAATCATATATTCATAAATGCTTTCTAAGCATTAAATATTGACACAATTTCCTATTTCTCATTCATTCATACCTAATTCATATCCTTTGAGTCAAATTTTTATTCACATGAACATCTTTATACCATTAACAACTCATACTTCTCAAATTCATATACATTGATATCAATCATTCCATTCCTTAATTTATAACCTCAATTAAAAATTTACACTTATCAAACACTTAATCACTTAATCAGGCAACTTTCCATGTTCATTTTAAGCCCTAATCAAGTCCAATTACACCATTATAAAGTATCTTAACCTTATATAGTCAAACAATTGCCCAAAGCCAACCTTTTCTCCTTCCAAAGTACTTATCACGACCGTGGGAAGGAGCCTTATAAATCCCATGATCGTTAGATGAGTGAACCGAAGGTTTACTCACCCATAACCTTCATTTTGCTTCCAATTTTTACTCCTACATACTCTATGCAACACACATTCACCAAAGTCCATCAATTTCACTTCAATTCTACCTTATTCATGCTTCAATCCCTTATCAAATTCTTGTCCAAACCCAATTACAAAATATTTCATTAGACAACTCACAAATCATTATCTTTCACACATCAAAATTAAAACAGAAACTATCATTCACTATCAATCATGTACCCTCGTTCTGTTGCCATTTCAAGATCACTATATTAGTACCTGTCTTTAACATAAATTCACCTTCATTATACCTCAAATCCTAATCTAATTCATCCATAAAACAATACATAACCTACTGCTCATAGATCAAGAACACAACAAGAAAGTATCCGAGTTTATGCAAAAATTTCTAGCACAATTCATCATCAATATCATGTACAATTCATCCCAATTTCATCATCATAAATTCTCTATTATAACATGCCATAAATATCAATCTTTTACTTACTTGTCTAACTCAAATTTCATCTCAAATATCAATCTAATTCAGCTCTCTATGCATGCCAAAAATCATCACAAATTCAAGGTGGGAATTAAATGGATTTCAACTAGGATCAAAAGCTATAACAAGAACAACTATGTTTTGATTCTTTACCTAACTTTATGAGGGGAAAAACATGGATGTTGGTGTAGCAATTTAACAAGACTTCAAACAAAATGTAGAGATAGGAGATGGATGTAGTTTTGTTGGAGAGAAGTAAGAAAGAAGAGAAAACTCAGCAGAAACTTGTCTTTCTACCACATGCTTAATTCAACTAGGTGCAAGTTGTCATTAACTTGGATTAACATGTGTCCTTAAGCATGCTAACCATTTATCATCTTCCTAAGCCACCAAATGTCACCTGGTTATTAGTCCATTTGTCACTCTATGATCAACTCCATTTGTCCATTAATTAGCTATGCCAAATGTCACTCAATTATAGGCTTAATCATCCTAATTTTTCATATATCAATTTGTCTTACCACTTGGCATTTTTCCTAGACCAAATGTACATTTTAATTCATTAATTTTCTATAGGTAATAATTATTTTCCATTTACCAATTATAGTCCATCAATTCATTTCATTGGTAATCCAAAGTGCAAGACATTGGAAATACAAAATCATGCCACATTCATTTTAGTTTCATATTATGTCAATTGAGCGCAATTTGTCTAAATCACAATTCATGTGTGTATGCTAATATTATGCATATGAATATAATCGTAAAATCATATCACAAATGTACCAAATTTATTCTATATGATGTCACTCATGTGACTCATTAGTCTAACATTTAAGATCCTTCAACAATTTAAGAGACGAAATATTACATATTAGATTTAAGATGATAAAGAACATCATATTTGCTTAGTAATTTTTTCAATTGCAAATCAGAAGAAGTATAACCCTAGAAATCTTTTACACATTTAGAAAGATAATCTAAAACCATTAAGATGTATTTATTCTTTAAAGAACTTAGAAAATGGCTTATAAAAATAATTCACCACACATCAACTAATTTACATACTAAAATATGAGTAAGGGGCATTTATAGTTTTGGAATATTATTACCTATTTGCTGACATTCATCACAAAATTGAGCATATTTGTGAGCATCCTTAAATATAGTTAACTAATAAAAACCTTATTGTAAGAGGTTTTTCTAAAAGAACTCTTATGTAAAATGATGACATGTTCCTCATAATGATAGTCTTTTTATCACTTAATCTGCACTAATCTTAAATAAGAACAGATCCTCCATACTAAAAATAATTTCTTTTTTTACTTATACAAAAGATTCTTATGGAGAATTCTTACTGCTAGAAACTTAGAAAAATCAAACCATGAGAAAGAGTATTTAGCTTTACAAGATAAAGTTCGTCATCAAGTAAAAGTATCATATATTTCTTACTCGATTAGTTCCTCCTTGTTTAGGCTCTAAAGATGGGATAAATGATCTATTACTAATTTTTATACTCCCTTTTCATGTTTGACTTTAAATGAAACTCTTGCAACATATTAATCCACCTAATTAAAATAGGTTTGTCATTATTTTTATATAGAAGGTACTTTAATGTCGAGTGATTAACGTGAATTATGACCTTAGAAAAGATACATACAATTAAAATATATTAAATGTAAATACTCTGCTAAATAATTCCTTTTAGTAATGGTATAGTTTTTATGTAAATTTATCAAGGTGTTGTTGGCATAATTTATTGGCTTAAAGTGTTTATCCTTCCATTTTCCAAGAACCACTTGGGTATAAAAATTGCTTACATCATATATTATCTCAAAGGGGAGATTTATTAGGTATATAACAATTAATCTGGTGCTATTTTTTTAAAATAAAGAATTTTCATTAACTAATCCAACCATTGGGCATCATTACATTGGTAAGTTATAATGAGTCATTACACATCAATGAGCAATATGATCAAACAAAATATTTCCAAGATCTTAGGTATGCAAAATCATTTTATCATCTATCAGTAGATTAATAAGGCCAATGAAAAAACATCCCCTTTTTACTAGATTAAAGTAGGTTCCATCTTTATGTCATTGAAGTGTTGGCCTCTTGATATGCTTTGTGAGTCATAAAGATTTCTTTTACCCAACATATAGTGTTATGTGCTAGGACATGTTTATCCTGTGAAACTCCTCTGAATAGTCTATAATTTTTTTCTCTCTAGATTAGGTACACATTGCAATTGAGGCAGTTTTAAAAAAAACACAATCATTGTCCTCCCTTCTTATAATGCCATTTGCTCATTTTAAGATGTGTCCCTGTTTTGTCTAACTAAAGTAAGCATTTAATAGGTGTTAAATGGTAGGACAAATGGTGTTTGAATATTGGCATTAAAATTATAGGTGTGAAACAGATTTTGGAACTAAGTTAAATAGTATACAGGTTGGATCGACATTACCATTAATTATGTTTTTGGTTTTTAATATCCTCTTTGTCGCAAGAAAACATATGAATGATGCTTTTGGTATTAAATTTTTCTTCTACATTATCTCATGCACCTACACCTTTATGGAGTGAGGCATGAACAATTTCATACATGATAAATTAGTAAAATGGTTGGATCTATCATGTAAATAGGGCATTAATCAACTTCTCCTTTATAATTGTGAAAACATCCAAACAAGCCTGTAAGAACTTAAACAACATGTCCTTTTGAAGTAGGTTGGTTAGGGGGCAAGCTATCTTAGAAAAATCATTAATAAACCATCTATAGAAAATCATTATGTCTAAAAAAGTTCTAAATTACCTTAACTAATATTGGTGGTGGTAAATTCTCAACAACCTTAATATTTTCCCTATCTACCTTGTTTTATTAATAAGAAATCTTGTTCCCTAATACTATCCTTTTATATACCATAAAATGACAATTCCCAAATTTAACACTAAATTAGTTTGTTTAAATATTTAAAGTACTCACTCTAGATTATGAAGGCATTGGTCGTATGAATCACCAAAAGAAGAAATTTCATCTGTAAATACCTCCATAATTTTTTTAACTATATTCTCAAAAATAGTTACCATATATCTTTGAAATGTTATAGATGCATCGTATAACCAAAAAAGCATTCTCTAATATATACATTTTTTATATGGTTAGGTAAATAGTCTTCTCTTAGTCCTTAAGTGTGATTGAGATTTTAGAAAAATCTATCTATCCATCTAAGAAGTAGTAAAACATGCTCCTAAAGAGTCATTCTAGTATCTAATCGATGAAGGGTAGAGAGTACTAGTCTTTATATATTGCATCATTCAATCTGTTGTAGTAAATACACGCTCTCCAACTATTGAAAATGATCATAAGGATCAATATGTTCTTCTTATTAGGAACAATGCATTGTTAATTATTAGGAATTATTTACATAGGCATCACCCAAAAGTTATAAAAAATTTGATAAATCATGCATGAGTTAAGTGATTTCATAACTTTAATTTCCTTAAATCTTCCATATTTGGGTTGCTTTTGAGGTTACATAACAGATTTCTAACTTTTTTTCATCAAAATCTTATAAATGTAGTAGGACTTATTTCTTTGATAACTTTTATGCCAATTCCTACTTATTTTTCCTTAGCACTCTCAATAACTTATCCTTATGTTTTTTAGTCAACCCAACTACTATAATCACTGGTAAATTTGAGTTTCCATCAAAGAATGCATATTAAAATGATGTGGTAATTGACTCAACTTCAAAACTAGTGGTTCCTTTATAAAAGGTTTATCCCTTTAAAATCTTATTTTCTGATAATAGGTTTCTTTCTCTTGCATATATGCTTGTGTTTTCATTTAACTTCCTCTCCTTTAGTGATATAATACTCTAATATATCTTGTTGGATAATTTTTTAAAAAAGAATTATAAATATTAGGATTTAACGTGTTAAAAGAATAAATAGAGCCATCGCAAGTTAAAGTGTTTTGCATCTTTCATAAGAAAAATAACTTATTTGTTAAACCTAAATATCAATATTACATTTTGAACATTTATAATGGATTTTGATGTTATAATTAAAGGTCTACCCAGGATTAGAGGTATCTCAAAATCTTATTATATGTCAAGCATAATGAAATCAACTAAGAAAAGGGACCCATTAACCTTAACCAAAACATCTTCAATAATGCTCTTAGGATACTTAATCAATCTATTAATTAACTGAAGGGTTTATAATTAGTTTAAGTTTCACTACAAGAAAATTATTAATTAGCGACGGAAAATTACCGACGGAAAAGAAAACGTAGCAAATTAGCGACGGAATT